>QXVZ01006053.1:0-11881 GCA_008931825.1 Phallusia fumigata
CAGTTGATTCTCCACACAGATACATTCATCTGCTTGCCAACTACAAGCTGAACGTGCAAATGCGGGCAGCGTGCGATGCTTTTCGTGAAGGATTGTCAGCAGTGGTTCCCATTGAATGGCTCAGAATGTTCGACCATCGTGAATTTCAAACACTCATATCTGGTGCTGAAGCATCCATTGATGTGGGAGACATTCGAAACAACGCGGTGTATTCAGGTGTGTTTGGAAAAAAACTAAAATGTCTTGTGCTTTTGTAAGGCTTAAAATTAACTTTAGTGCTGTGTTGTTATGTTTGACACTCGGACAACAACGTGGTTAAGGTTTGACTAAAATATACTGCAATTTAGAACTTTCAAAATATTTGGTTCGGCATCAGGCATAAAAAACAGCAATGCTGGGCACTGATTACTGGTTTGGCCGATATATAAGGCTTAATATATAAACTTAAGTAGGATGGGTGGATTGGATTAATTACCCTTTGGGATTATACTAAGCAACTGTTGTTTGACTCCTAGTCACAAATAGTGATTGTTTAAACATATTAGAACAAAATATTTTCTTTTCTTCACATTAGTTATTGAACATTGCTTGTGATTTTATCGTGTAGGTGGATATACTTCTGATCATGTTGTTGTTCAACTTTTCTGGGAGGTTTTAAGTGAACTTTCAGAATCTGACAAACGAAAACTTTTGTTGTTTGTCACAAGTTGCTCACGTCCTCCTCTGCTTGGATTTAAGGTAAATTAATTACATTTCCCCCAACATCTGATAAGAGATATGTTTTTACATAATTTCATGCATTTAAAAGGTTACAAAAATCACTAGTTTTCAAGTAAATATTATCTGTTTGACACCAAGTGGTTTTTTTCCTCATTAGACATTTCTGTTTGATCAAATTTTCATTTCTCAAATGCCAAAATTGAACTTATCTACTTTGCAATGCTAAATACAATACAATGTTATTTTCAGCCAATAAGTTGACCTTTTTATCCTTTTACCCTGTAGTTGCCTACTGCCCTAACCACTGTTTGTTATGTAATTCTTGCACAGGAAATGCACCCCCCATTTTGTGTTCACAACGGAGGTGAAGCTGACCGACTTCCAACCTCATCAACTTGTCTCAACCTCCTACGTCTTCCGCAATACGACAACGCCACACAGATGAAGGAAAAACTGCTTTACTGTCTCAACAGCGAATCTGGTTTCGAACTCTCCTAGCCAGCAGAAATCCTTCTACGTAATTCATAAATGTGTAGGTTAGGATAACAACTTTAGCAGCTACATTATGCTAAATGTGTTTTCATCTGTTGTTTGGGTCAGTTCTGCTCTTGGGATAATGTGACAAGTTTCAAATCTTTGTAAGCAGTTTTTTTTTCAAAATACCTTTTTTCCCTCGTTAGGTCAAGGTTTCATTTAAAATGTCCTGACCCTCTTTTCAGTTTTGTTTGCACAAAACTTCTCATGTATTGCCACAAGCCTCTGTTAGTGATGTTATTTTAACTGCTGTATCTGGTGTTTTTATGTCTACTCACACCACTATCAACTCTATTGCAGCAAATGCAGGACTTTAAAAGATGTTGATTGTACTCTCACTTAAAAATGCATCTTCTAGTGTTTGAAAATATGATGAAATTTTTCTCTTTTGTTTATCCTATGTACTTTCCCTTACTCTGGTATGATGGTATTTATAAAACTTTTGAATTGCTGATTTGAAACCAAAATATGACCATGGCCTGTGGTTTATTTATTTGTCTAAGAAAATCTTGGGTAAAAAATNACTTCAAGATCAAACCCATCTGAAACAGTTTACACAGTGCTGTGGCACATGGATGGATGGCAACCCCTTGCTGCTGGCAATTTCTCTGCAAGCCCCCGTGAAGGGACAAAAACACTTGTTCTGCTGTAGTTTATGATGCACCGATGACTCCAGTCCCCTTATGATAGCCACCGCTCGCCCAACACTTTTTGTGCATGATTTTTTACCCAAGATTTTCTTAGACAAATAAATAAACCACAGGCCATGGTCATATTTTGGTTTCAAATCAGCAATTCAAAAGTTTTATAAATACCATCATACCAGAGTAAGGGAAAGTACATAGGATAAACAAAAGAGAAAAATTTCATCATATTTTCAAACACTAGAAGATGCATTTTTAAGTGAGAGTACAATCAACATCTTTTAAAGTCCTGCATTTGCTGCAATAGAGTTGATAGTGGTGTGAGTAGACATAAAAACACCAGATACAGCAGTTAAAATAACATCACTAACAGAGGCTTGTGGCAATACATGAGAAGTTTTGTGCAAACAAAACTGAAAAGAGGGTCAGGACATTTTAAATGAAACCTTGACCTAACGAGGGAAAAAAGGTATTTTGAAAAAAAAAACTGCTTACAAAGATTTGAAACTTGTCACATTATCCCAAGAGCAGAACTGACCCAAACAACAGATGAAAACACATTTAGCATAATGTAGCTGCTAAAGTTGTTATCCTAACCTACACATTTATGAATTACATAGAAGGATTTCTGCTGGCTAGGAGAGTTCGAAACCAGATTCGCTGTTGAGACAGTAAAGCAGTTTTTCCTTCATCTGTGTGGCGTTGTCATATTGTGGAAGACGTAGAAGGTTGAGGCAAGTTGACGAGGTTGGAAGTCGGTCCGCTTCACCTCCGTTGTGAACACAAAATGGGGGGTGCATTTCCTGTGCAAGAATTACATAACAAACAGTGGTTAGGGCAGTAGGTAAAATAGGGTAAAAGGATAAAAAGGTCAACTTGTCGGCTGAAAATAACATTGTATTATATTCAGCATGGCAAAATTGATAAATTCAATTTTGGCATTTGAGAAATTTGGTCAAACAGAAATGTCTAATTAGGAAAAAGAACCACTTGTCAAAATGATAATATTTACTTGACAACTAGTGATTTTTGTAACCTTTTAAATGCATGAAACTATGTAAAAATGTATCACTTATCAGATGTTGGGGGGAAATGTAATTAATTTACCTTAAATCCAAGCAGAGGAGGACGCGAGCAACTTGTGACAAACAACAAAAGTTTTCGTTTGTCAGATTCTGAAAGTTCGCTCAACACCTCCCAGAAAAGTTGAACAACAACATGATCAGAAGTATATCCCCCTAAACGATAAAATCACAAGCAATGTTCAATAACTAATGTGAAGAAAAGAAAATATTTTGTTCTAATATGTTTAAACAATCACTATTTGTGACTAGGAGTCAAACAACAGTTGCTTAGTATAATCCCAAAGGGTAATTAATCCAATCCACCCATCCTACTTGAGTTTATATATTAAGCCTTATATATCGGCCAAACCAGTAATCAGTGCCCAGCATTGCTGTTTTTTATGCCTGATGCCGAACCAAATATTTTGAAAGTTCTAAATTGCAGTATATTTTAGTCAAACCTTAACCACGTTGTTGTCCGANATAGAATGTAAGAAATATATAAAATCGGTTGTGTCAAGTGGTGGATGCAGTAGAGGTTCTCATGTCTTACTAAAGATGTTATGGTTAGGTAAACATGAGGTAGTACCACACAGCTCAAGATTCATGTTTATGTTTCTTTCATTATCATCCTTGGTAGACAAAACAAAGCCAGGTTCGAAATAAATGCATTTTTTTCAGGGGAAACTAGTTATTAACAGGGATCGTAATGTAGATGTCGAGTTAATAAAATTAAATGAAACCTGTGGCACCAATAGTATAATTTTTAAAAATTAGTAGGTGTTACCTGCACTAGATAGTAGAAGCATCGAAGACCATTAGGATCTTTGCATTCATTGACATCAACCAAGGAACCAATCTTTGAAGTTGTAAATGAGATGTGATCTTCTCCCAATACGATTTCCAGTTCCTTTCAAACAAAGTACAATGTTTAGGTATGCATAACTTAAAGCAATCTAAATAGTAGACTAATTCAAATGTTGTTTTTAATTTTAAGTGGTGAATTTTAACAGTATGTAAAGCTCTAATATTCCAAGCAGAAACCAATTACAAATTTTAAATCAGCAAGTGCAGATAAACTAATTTACCTGTCGTCCAACACGGTCAGGTTTGGGCCACATAGTATCATCTTCTTTCATGATTTCAGAATCTTCAATGATTCGTTTCAATTCTTCAAGCACTGCTTTGTGTACGTAAGCCTCCTTTCTGATCATGGTGTCATTCTTGTAGTTTGAATTGTTGGCATAACGAAGTTTTCCTGAAAAACAGGGGGGCAGTATAATTATTAAAACTGCACATTATTTGCTTACATGCAAAAACAGTTATTGGATTTATATTACATCACAGAAAACGTTCTATAGTAAAATTATTGTTTTATCAGACAAACAAAACAAATCATTTTTACCATCTGGACGAAACTCAAACTCCAAAAACTCGTGTCCAAACTTGCCCTTATGCCCGACATAATATCTCAAATAAAACTCCGACGACATTTTTATTCGCAAGTTACGGCTTTGGGATCACTATACAAGCAACTCTTATTGCAAAAAGCGAAAACTACGAAACCAAATCTTGCGTCGATTCGTGTTCAACAAATTACCTTGCCGGTAGAGTATTTTCTAACGCGACACGCGCCAAACTGTGCAAAAAAATTGCAAGGCAAAAAAATGTTAAACTAAAAAAACAAACCAAGTAACCATTGCAAAATTAACAACTTGTTTATTGTTTTTATTACTCACTTTTTCGGCAAAACATCTGGCATTCTTGCTTATGTTTGGCTTAAATAGACAAGTGGCCATATTTTGTCGGCCGGAATTAGAGACACGCAACGCGCGACAAAACTGCCGCTTCACGTTGTTCACTTTTACTGACTTCAGTAGGAAAGTTGCAAATATATTTCATTTGGTTTATAATTAACCCGTTAACTTGCAGTCCAACTGTTACATTGTTACAGTTCTATGTTGCCTGGCATAACTATACATCCGACACAATTCATGCATGCTGAACTCTTTGTTATTACAATTTTTTTACGTTAAAGGACCACTGAAAAATAACATAAAGTCAGTCCATCTAACGTAGGCAAGCAGTTTACCATGGCAAATGCATCCTACCATATATCCAGTCTTCTGGATAAGATGAACTCCCATGACAAAGATTACAGGTAATTATTTTTTCCAACCTATCTGTAAAATATGGTTAATTAATGCAGCAACAGTCGCGTGTGTCAAACAGGTGGTTTAATTTGAAAACATGTCAATTGAATAAAGCCTTTTTTGCTAATAGATTTATGGCTACAAATGACTTGATGACTGAACTTCAGAAAGATTCAATCAAACTGGATGATGAAAGTGAAAGAAAAGTGATTAAAATGCTTCTGAAACTTTTGGAAGATCAAAACGGGGAAGTTCAAAACCTGGCTGTGCGATGGTGTGTGGCTTAACAATTTTATTTCTTGTCCTGAAAATGTAAAAAAACAATTTTGATGTCCAAAACTTAAATCATTTTGTTGCTGTGCTTGAAATGAAATCATTAGAACCACAAAACAAGCATAATATGTTTAAACACTTTTACTAGGCAACCCAACAACTCAAGTGTTTACGAAGTGTGTTAATCTTTTTTTACAGCTTGGGTCCACTTGTAAGCAAGGTGAAAGAACATCAGATTGAGACGATTGTTGAAACTCTTTGCAACAACATGATTTCGGATAAGGAACAACTTCGGGATATTTCAAGGTTGATTTTTGTTTATTTGTTTTCTTGCAAAAAGGCAATCAATGTATGCTGTATCCAGTCTGCAGAGTATGGCAGCTGCACGCGCGAGTTGTTTTTCAAATTTTTTTTGACTGCACGCGGATTTTTTCCCTTGCACTCAAAGGTCAAAACATAAAACAGTCGACGAATAACAGCTGAATTACTGCTTTCATCAATTAAAAACACTGTAAACACGGATCTTTTTATGTTCATAACGAATCGAGTGTTTTCACACTGATTCAGGATATTTTTCGACATATAAACGGATACCATTTTGAAGGAATCTGGTTTGGCAGGGATTCTGCTTGTTTTGTTGTTATTTTGCAAATATATTTGCACCAAGACATTTTTTTTGTTGCACGCGGGCTTGGGGGTCACGCAGGCGGGATATTTCGGTCCTGCACGCCCGAGATCTTGTCGGGAACTGTCATATTCTGCAGACTGGGGCTGCATGCTTCCTTTTGCCATGTGATACATGCACAGTAATTGTAGCATTAAACTGCAATCAATGCAAATTTAAATGTTAAAAATTTAATTGACATGGAGAGAAAATTATTGGTGCATAGATGCATAGATGTTTACTTTTAGGGGTGATAAATCAAAACCCTCAAACCATCAACCAATGTGCAACTTGTATGTGTTCAAACTTGTATTATTAACTGTTTCTAAAACCTGTATTTTTGCAGCATTGGTCTAAAGACAGTGATTATTGAGTTGCCACAAGCAAATGTTGGTCTGGTCGGAAATATTTGCAGAAAGATTACCGGACGTTTAACATCAGCCATTGCAAAGCAAAAAGATGTCTCTGTTCAATTGGAAGCCCTCGATATATTGGGTAGGAAATATTTTTTGCTGTTTGAAGCATATGCTCAATGGAAGCGCACTGGTCACAATTACCCTTAATGCAAATCTATATCATGCTTTCTGTTATTGTTAGCAGTGTATGGCAATTATTAATAATTTGCAGATGGCAAAAAGACTGTTTGGTATGTTGGCAATGGATTATCTTTTTTACTTACTCATTTATATTTAAAGGTGATTTACTGAGTCGCCATGGGGCACTTCTGACAAATTTTCATCAGCAAATCAAAGATGCTTTGCTTCCGCTTTTGAACAGCAGTCGAATGGCTGTTCGCAAGCGAGTCAATACTGCAATCGGTCACTTGGTAAGTAAAGTTTAGTAAATTATAACACAAGGTTTTGTATGTTTTGCTGAATGTCCATTCAACGGTTTGCAAACTGCATGTATATCATCAATGTTTTTTGAACAGCAACAAAATAGATTGAAATATTTCATTCTAGGAAATGTTGAAAAATCTTCTATATTTTCAGGTTATAAGTTGCAACAACAGTGTATTTATGGAGCTCATCAATCACTTGGTAAATGAACTAAGAAGCAACGACCATGGGTGTGGTGATGACAATTCGTTGGTGCGGACACGACGTACATGTGTACAGTGCATTTGTGCAATCACCAGACAAGCAGGACATCGTGTGGGGAGATCGTTGGAACAACTGATGCCACTTGTTACTGAATTTTGCACACNTGCGATGGTGTGTGGCTTAACAATTTTATTACTTGTCCTGACAATGTAAAAAAACAATTTTGATGTCCAAAACTTAAATCATTTTGTTGCTATGCTTGAAATGAAATTAATAGAAACACAAAACAAGCATAATATGTTTAAACACTTTAACTAGGCAATCCAACAACTTGTTTACGAAGTGTGTTAATCTTTTTTTAAAGCTTGGGTCCACTTGTAAGCAAGGTGAAAGAACATCAGATTGAGACGATTGTTGAAACTCTTTGCAACAACATGATTTCGGATAAGGAACAACTTCGGGATATTTCAAGGTTGATTTTTGTTTGTTTGTTTTCTTGCAAAAAAGACAATCAATATAGGCTGCACACTTCCATGTGATACATGCGAAGTAATTGTAACATTAAACTACAATCAACACATATTAAAATTTTAAAATATAATTCACCTTTAATTCACCCGCAAACCCAATGTGCAACTTGTATATGTTAAAGTTATTATTAACCATTTCCAAAACCTGTTGTTTTTTTGCAGCATCGGTCTAAAGACAGTGATTATTGAGTTGCCACAAGCAAATGTTGGTCTGGTCGGGAATATTTGCAGAAAGATTACCGGACGTTTGACATCAGCCATTGCCAAGCAAAAAGATGTCTCTGTTCAATTGGAAGCCCTCGATATATTGGGTAGGAAATATTTTATGTTAATGTTGGAAACATGATAGAGGTACATTGGACACAATTACGACTCATGCAGTTCTATATTATTCTTTTGGTTATGAATGGCATTTTTTTAGATAATTGTTAATAATTTGCAGATGGAAAAAACGAATGTTTGTTTTAATGGCAATGAATTGTCTTTTTTACTTATTCATTTATGTTTAAAGGTGATTTGCTGAGTCGCCATGGTGCACTTTTGACAAATTTTCATCAGCAAATCAAAGATGCCTTGCTTCCGCTTTTGAACAGCAGTCGAATGGCTGTTCGCAAGCGAGTCAATACTGCAATCGGTCACTTGGTAGGTAAAGTTCAGTCAATTATAACACAAGGTTTTATATATTTTGCTGAATGTCCATTCAACGGTTTGCAAACTGCATGTATATCATCAATGTTTTTTTAACAGCTTCGAAATAGATTCAAATATTTCATTCTAGGAAATGCTGAAAAATCTGCTATATTTTCAGGTTATAAGTTGCAACAACAGTGTATTTATGGAGCTCATTAATCACTTGGTGAATGAACTAAGAAGCAACGACCATGGGTGTGGTGATGACAATTCGTTGGTGCGGACACGACGTACATGTGTACAGTGCATTTGTGCAATCACCAGACAAGCAGGACATCGTGTGGGGAGATCGTTGGAACAACTGATGCCACTTGTTACTGAATTTTGCACACAAGATGAGGTACAAATTAAAACCAAAAAATTAGTTTGACTTGGGCTTATTTCAAAAAAAGCAAAAGAAGATCTAAAAAAGTTACAATCAACCTATCACATAAAATAGGTGAATCTGACTCCATAGGTTATTTGAATTTTTGAAACATAAGAGACATAATATGTGTTTTGTCTTTAATCTACTGCATCCAAAACCATTTTTGATGTAACAGTGAAAATTTTTAGGCTGATGACGAACTCCGTGAACATTGTTTACAAGCGTTCGAGCTGTTTGTACGAAGATGTCCGATGGAGGTCACCCCCCACTTGTCATCTATCATTGAGNTAGGCTGATGACGAACTCCGTGAACATTGTTTACAAGCGTTCGAGCTGTTTGTACGAAGATGTCCGATGGAGGTCACCCCCCACTTGTCATCTATCATTGAGATGTGTCTCAAGTAAGTTCAATTAATTTGTCCTCGGTTGTACTGTAATCCAGGTTGCGTTTTTGCATCTCAGCCTGAAGTAATACACAAATCACAACTAAGTTTTACATTTTTTTTACGTTACCTTTCCATTTTTTCAGTTACATCACATTTGATCCAAATTACAATTACGATGATGGAGACGATGATGAAGATACAATGGATGAGGATGGGGAACTGGATGAGCAGGATGATGATGAAGATTATTCCGATGACGAAGACATGAGTTGGAAGGTAAGTGGGTTGCCGAAGTTGACATGACAAGTTGACAGCTAAACGTGAATCTGTCAAATATCCAAGGTCAGAGCTCCTTAGGTGTAACTCACAGAAACTTAATAACATTGCAGGTGTTACTGATGTTAGTGTATGTCTTTTCTATTTATTTTTATGTTGTTGCTGGCTAAACTGACTGACCATTACTGTTTTCAATGCTTAGTGTTCAGCTTAGCGATAAGAGTACAGCTTGGTTTTAAACCAAATTGCATTATGAATGTTCAAAGCTACAGCCAAGAAATTGTTAAACATTTTCTTCTTATATCTTATAATCTTAAAGTTTTGTATGTCTACAAAAGGTCTAAAAACAAACAAATGTCCTCATAATACTTTGGTGACCTACCTGTTGGTAATTTGCTGACCCGCCTATTGTTGCAACACATATGTAGGTGAAGTCATAATTAGGGATGTTCAAAGTAGGGGATCTTTTTAAATTTAAGTTTGACATTTATATGGAGTACTTCGAACCAATATTAGTTTATCCACATCTGTGTCTTAACATCTGCATTTTCTCAACCGCATGTCTATTTTCTCAACCGCATGTCCATCAATACAAATAGTAAAAATACAAGGTCATATCAAGTAAGGGTAACGTCGTTTGGTTTTCTATCATTCTATTCCACTATCATTCTACCACTATGCAAATCCCTATTTAAAATATGCTAAGTATATTTAGCCTAGCATAATTATCATCAACAAAAATTGCTTGGTGCTTAGCCAGATAGGGAGATTTATGTAAGTTATTATTTGTTACCTCAGGTTCGCCGAGCATCAGCGAAATGTATCGAAGCGATTGTTTCGACACGACCAGAGCTACTTGTTGAGTTTTACCAGACGGTCTCTCTTCCGTTGATTGCGAGATTCAAGGTCAACTAATATGTGTGAATGTACAATAACCTTGTCTGATTACTTTAATAATAGCTACCAATAAGCAACTCTGTGTTCGAAATATTCCAAATATGGAGTCTTTTCGAAACTTCAAGTAGTTGTGATAAGTTTAAAACTTCAGCTGTTTTTAACCATAGGAGCGTGAGGAGAGTGTAAAAGCCGACATTTTCAACGCTTTCATCGCGCTTGTGAAACACACTAAGATTGTGACATCATCATCAAGCAATGTTGTTGGAAACAGCGATGCGATGGAAATGGAAGACACATCGTTATCTCTTCTCATGTCCCAAGTGCCAAACATCGTTAAATGTGAGACACAAAATAAACCACACAGTTGTTTTTGTTCGATTTTTCATGAAGTTTTTTAAGCTGACAAAGAAAACGAAGAGCACTTTTAGCACAAAGTCATAACATACATTAATTTGTAAAATAACTGATTTCTTCCACAATGCGATGTCATAAAACCACCACTATGAATAAACTGCCCACCATACTTTTGAAAGCTGAATTAAACTTTCTTTTGCGCAACTAAAAAAACGAAAAACAAAACATTGCATTGTTCTTTTATAGCTTAAACTGTTTTCTTTGTTGTACATGTCTACAGGCATTTATAAACATCTAGCAGAGAAGAGCATCAAAACTCGACATTGCTGTTTCTCTTTGCTCACGCAACTCATTCTCACAATCCCGGGCTGTTTGGCTAGCCACTTGGTGGCACTAATGCCTGGCATTGAGTTCAGTCTATCCGGGAATCGAAACAATTCCTCCAACATGAAAATCGACACACTTAACTTTATTCATATTCTTCTGACAAATCATGAACCCGAGGTAAAATCTGATTTTTCTTACAAAAGTTGTTAGCTTCTGATTCGTTGATTATAAAATGGGAGTATACTGTCGAATTGAGGTCGATGAAATAGTTTTAAGCAGGGTATAATTAGGATGTAAGTTTTCACCAGTCAGATTGTTTATTTTTACATTTATTGCATTTAATATTTAACTAAAAAGAACAGTCTTTTTCTAGATTATATCACTAAATAGTATGATACTATTTTTTACACAAAGCCGACAGTGATTTGAATTACAAATCTTGAAAAGTTTGCAGACATTTTGCATTAATTATTCATGTTGCCAAAAGAACATAAAGTTTTCGCTGTTATTTAAAGAGTTTACTACTTCTAGGGATTTAAAACTTATGTTGAAAAAAAAACTATAGCTTTATAATCTGTTTGTGTTGGCAGACAATCCATCCATTTGTCCAGTCACTCGCCCCACATGTTGTTGCTTGCGTGAAAGATCCTTTCTACAAAATAACTTCCGACGCACTTCTAGTCATGCAAGATCTTGTCAAGGTAAAATTTCCAGTTCCGAAGTAAACTAAATTATTCAGTAAATGAAGTAACATGAAATGAAGTAACATGTTGCTGAAATTGGTTTTAAAGGTCTTTTGCAGCAATAACCCTTCATCATGTATCAGTTATATTCAAGTAAACAGAGCTGGTCCTAAACTTGATTTAAATGATTTGCTTAGATGTAAATTACTTCAGGAGGTGTTACTGTAATGGCTAATTAATCAACATTTTTGCAGATAATTTGTGTTGAGACGGTTA
>QXVZ01006059.1:0-36334 GCA_008931825.1 Phallusia fumigata
TATTGTTTTCCGGACTGGAGATGGTTTCTGCGGTTCACAGGATTAATTGGATTTCTCTACATTCCTTATTACTGGTATTTTCAACATAATGCATCTCTTTGCTGTCATTTGAGATTTGTTTCAAGATTTATCTCAGGTTAATCGACGAGACGCCCCAGTGGCTGATTGCGTCTGGAAAACGTGACGAAGCCACGAGCGTTGTGCGAAAAGTTGCAAAGTTTAACCATAAAGAGACGGAATCGACCGAAGATATAACTAAGAGGCTCGTTACGGAAAGGGAAAGAAAAAACAATGGATTGTGTTCAACTTTGGCCGATCTTTTCAAAAACGGAACAATGCTAAGAAGATGTATGATTGTTTTCTTCTCGTGGTAAGTTTGGCTTGTGTTCACACTAACGAACGACAGTTACACACGTGTCTTCAACGGAAGAACTTGGGAAAGTCTAAGCAAAAAAAATCATTAGGCATCGTCAATTTAAGCCACTTTCTGTGCTTGGATAATTTTCACAAGCACACTAACGTTAAGATACGTTTTTTCAGTAATTTCACGCTTGATCGAGCAGTGTTGCCCGAGATAGATAATTTTCGCGTCGTATGGATATTTTTGTGCCTTTAACGTTAGTGAAACAGGTGCTTATTAAACGACGACTATATTACCCTGAAAAAGCACTTGTTTTCTTTTTATTCGATCTTTATCGTGTTTTTCACAGGTTCATGGTCAGCATTTCCTACTACACGATGAAGTTGAATTTAAACAAATTAACGGGTGATCGCTTTTTGAACATGTTTTTCGGCGGATTAACTGAGCTGCTGGCCACGTTCATCTTCTACTTCTCCGTTGAAACTCGCGGTCGACGGCAAGCTTTTATGATTTCTATGAGCATGACTGCATCTTCAATTGTTGTGACTTCATTGTTGGCTAGTAGTAAGTAGTCCTAAGTTGCCTGATATTCATGGGCGAGACCCTGGAAAATTCCGATAGTTTTTTCCACAATCGATTTTGAATTACTTTTTGTAATTTGAACAGAATATCCAACCCAGTGATAGTGAAGTCATTTTGTTGTTTGTAATATTTCACAGATCGAGTCAAACAGCAGCCTGGCGCAAAATTCATCTTAACAGCGCTTTTCTCTCAAATGCACATTTAGCGGCCATTACTCGGCCATGGCCCACAGTTTGAAAACCATTGCCTTAAAGCAGTTAGGTTGCCAAACAAACACAGTCAAATTACAATCCAAATGGGTAATCGAACAAAAAACTACTGTGGGCAAAACTGTCTTTTAGACGTTTCTTTGTAAAGTCGAAGGATATCATACCTTGTGTTGCAGCCAGCGGAGCAGTTGCGACGACTCTCTCCATGATAAGTCAACTCCTTATATCGGTTGCTTTCAATGTCGTTTATGTTTACACCTGTGAGCTCTTTCCAACAAAATCCCGTCAATCTCTGCTGGGGTTTAACGCAATTGGTTCTCGAATCGGGGGATTTGTTGCTCCTTACCTAATTTATGCCGGTAGGAGGAGCTAACAAGCTATGGTTTGGTTTGAATGTTGGATTTAACTGCAAACTAGTAACCTCTGAATTTATCGCTTAAATTGCATTTCTTATGTTCACAGGTGATTCAGGCAGCACTCTAGCTCCATCTCTTGGTACTGCAGCTTGCTTGTTGTTTTCTGTTATAACGTACGCGTTTTTGCCGGAAACTCAAAAGTCTGCTCTTCCGCATAACGTTGAAGAAGCTCTGGCATTACCGGGGTAAGCAAACTATCCCACCAAAGTTTATGTGCAGTGTTGAGAACAATAGTTTGTTTGACTGGATAAAAAACTGCTTTACACTGTATAAAATATTTGTCCAAAACTAGAGAAGTAGTAGTTTTTTAACCCGAGTTGTTGGTGAAACACTGTCTTATAAACCTCGTGCGAAACCAGGCGTTATGACTGTTGGCAATTCGCCAAACAAGCTTTAGTGTTTGATTCAGGTTTTTTTGCGTTTCAGAGGATTGAACATCAGAAATTGCAAAATTGGTTCAAAAGCCAAAACCCAAAAACCAGAAGACATAGTAATTGCGGAACCTTTACTTTAAAATATATTTCGAGTGTTGTTGTTATAATGCTAGAATAATACAATCAGAAAGTCATATATTGGTTGCCTAGCGTATATTGTTTCTGCGTTCCCGAAATTTAGAAAGATTTACCCTGTCGGCCTCGTAAAATGGGGCATGTTGTTGGGGCAAACTAATTCGAAACGGGACGAAATTTGGACAGTTTGGAGAACATGTCATTGTGGTAAATTGCTATGTTTACTCCTAAAGCCCCTAAACGTGACCTGCTAGGCTTAAAAGTTTTGTAGGTTGTATGGAACTTTTAAAATATTTGCTGCTATTTTGACATGTATACATATTAATGCATAATCCTTTACTGTGCTTTGTGGGGATGCGTTTCTGCATGCAGAAAAAATCATGCCATGAAAAGCATAACTAACTATGGGAGGCGATGTAAAATATTGTAGTAAATATATATTCTTTATACTTTAATTGATAGAGTATATTGAATTTCAAAATTGTGAAAGCCACTATTCTAGTTTCTACGGCGTTCACAAATTTCTCTTACTTGCTATTTTGCAACTGCGCCGTTTATTCGATTTGTTAACATTTTTCCTATAGGCACGTTTTGTGTTTTTCTACCCGCACAAATAGTTTCCCTAACTTCCCGGTTGCCGCTCTTTTGTAAGTGGTCCTTATGCAGAAACTACCGCCAATGCTTTTCCACAAAAACATGACAACTAAAGGATATCTTGTCGCGCATTTCCCTTGTGGTGGCGAGAGATCCTTTCAGGCTGGCGTACGATTTGCATTTTAGCTTTACAGTTGTTTTTTCGCGTCCAGACGAGGGTTAGTTTTTACGTAAAATGCTTCCGAATTGTGTTTGTTGGAAAATATGCGCATCGTGTACAATGTTATCGAAACCTACATGTTTCAAAATATGCGCCTGTAAACATAAACGAAACGTGTAAAGGCAAAAAATAAAAAAATAAGAAAAGTATGTCGAAGAGAAAATGTGCACTTGGAAATATGCATGGATTGTAAAGATAGAAAACACGTATAGCTGTACAGCATAGTAATATAGGTTACAGGAAACAGCATATCATAAGCAATGTTTTAATGTGTGATGGAATGGAGTGTGCACGCGCAAGCAACGTAGTGTTGATTTTTTAACAAGATGGGTACATTTTCGCACAAACGCGCTTGACTTAAATATATAAACCTTAATTATTTGTTTGAGTTAAATACAACAAAATAATTGTAAATTTGATCCAAAGCATGTTGACATACCAGGCTTGTGCAAAAAATTTCTGCATTTGTTGCAAACGAATGGCGTACTTAACATTGCGAATAAAAGGTACACGCCATATCGCCCTTTAGTTAAGTTGTAGTTAACTTGTGCTGTCCCAAAACGTTCAAGTAATTGGTAAGCGCATTATAAGTGCCGCAAACTTCGAAAAAGTTGTCTTCTCCAATGTGTGTAAGTCGAAAGTTTATTTCACAAATAGCAAGTGATAAACAGCAGCAAAAACATGTTCTAGAAATTCACTGATACCCACAGAATATCTAGGGCCGATGGTGTACAATTTTGTCAGAGACGTTTCGAAGGAACTAATATTTGCATTCTTTC
Organism: Phallusia fumigata; assembly: GCA_008931825.1. Taxonomy (NCBI): domain Eukaryota; kingdom Metazoa; phylum Chordata; class Ascidiacea; order Phlebobranchia; family Ascidiidae; genus Phallusia; species Phallusia fumigata. The sequence goes on from QXVZ01006059.1 coordinate 3,671, forward strand.
CTCCCAGAACGTCAAAAAGGTTCAACATGAGAATTATTCCAACAGACAGTGACTTTGGTCGTTACGAAAAACGTCTTTGCCTTCTTTTGTTATTGGCAGTCATAACCNGGGTGGACAACTGCTCCACCAACCAAACGTAGCCATTAGTACAGCAAGAAGAGCTGGGATGCTTTCAATACTCAGCATATTGAGCATTTTGCCTGGGGTCGGAAGTAGAATTGGTGACAAAATATTGCACATCATAAGGCCTAGTGGATTTGCAATGGTCGCAAGCATGTTTGCTAAAGCCCTTTGGTCTTCGGGGAACCACAAGGCAGCTAGTTTGGTGGGTGAAAACAGGAGAAAAGGCCCTGCAAATGCTGCAGTACATTGACCAAGGAACAAAAGTGGAAGCATTGCTGATGGGACAATGCCGTCAATNTTTCAACGTCACCAGCGTCGAGCAGGTATTCGGATGTTGTGTAAAAATAAGTTGCGGATGATAACGAGGCTTGATTTTTACTGCAATGAACATAGGCAGAGTTGATGGGTCTTAACGCGAGTCAGTGGAGAGAGCAATTACTAAATCTGACCATTCCAACGGACGCTGAAAAATCCACAAGAGCTGAGTGTCTTGTGTACAACATGACTAGACGCCAGCTGTCACTCAAAATCAAAGGTATATTTCGACATATTTATAACATTGCAGCTACATTTATTATGCAGTAAATCGAGAATTTTGAAATGTAGATCCTTCGCAAAAAATCACTTTCGGTATTTTTCCCTGTGATGTGATATATTACGAGGGCATGGAAACATCAGCGGTTACAGAGGTAAGTCAAAGTTCCATGTTACATAATACCTTTTAAGCTGATTCTAGTTTTAACTTTTAATTTCAGCATCTATCGAATATAACCATAAATCACCCTTTTTTAAAATTACCTGTAATAATCTCTGATAGTTGCCTTGGTTTGCAGCAAGGCATGGCAAAAACCACTCCCCACATCAATGTACATGGTTGGTTTGTTGTTGGGCACTATAATCAAGGGACCATTGTCAAATACGTAAGTAGTAGTACTTGTCATCCTGTTCGCGTTTTCGCCTGATCTTTCTGTTTCTTTTTCAGTTTTGGCAGAAAGTGGAATTTCCTTATTTTCACTATGCTTCAGTTTGTGGTTGTATTTTTTTCCAGTTTCGTCACTAATGTCGTCATGCACGGGACTGCAATGTTTCTTGCTGGCGCTTCAGGAAACTTCGTGTCGGCCATACTGATTGGTGAGAAGTTTTTTTAAGTAACTTCTCTTGTCACTAGTTGATATGGTCGGTCGTTATTGAACATGAACGTTATTTTCAATCACGACCCAAAATGTAGTTTTAGCAGTTTCAGAATAGTGAATAAAGTGATTTTAAAAAGTCTTGGCCCGCACACGCAAACGACCGATACGGCTTCTAACACGAGAGACTTATCACAACGTAACTTACTGCGAGTAAAACAGATAACCACAATTTGTAGTGAACAAACATGTAACTGAAATCGCCACCATCTGCAACCGTCGTCAAAATAACGTCAAAAACTGAAAAAAGTAAAAAGGATTGTTACACAAGATTGCGTTTGCATCGTTTGTTTGTTTCATTTTTACCTTCGTGAGCGGATCAAAGCCATAAAGCGTGATATGCTTGCAATAAGTCCACCGTCGAGCTATACCTGCCTCATAGCAGTTCCGTTGGTTCATTTTTTATTGTTTTTTTTCGACTTTTGGAAGTTGGTGACTTTAATTGGAGTCAACCCATTGGGTCACAAAATGGTGTTAGCTGAAAAAATCCGGGCTGCCATGGTATTTGAACCCACGACAGCAGCCGATCCCGTTCATAAAATCTTAAAGATTCTGAAGTTTTTCAAAGGAACGGAATTCATGCCAACTAACGTACGTTCCTTTTCGTATCTTACTTCTGGAACGGGGTTTTTAATTGGAAGCATGCTCATTGCTGTTTTCGCCTATCTTCTTTCAGACTGGAGATGGTTTCTGAGGTTCACAGGATTAATCGGATTTCTCTACATTCCTTATTTTTGGTATATGGGCCATAATGATTGTCGGCACTGTAGTTGTTATTTAAGGTGGTGTTTTCAAATTGTGACAGGTTAATCGACGAGACGCCCCAGTGGCTAGATGCTTAATTAACTACTACTTATTACCCTGGCATTCGGCCTTTTTTCTTTATCTCAACCCTATCTTGTTTTGAACAGGTTCATGGTAAGTAGTAGGAAATGCTGACCACTAGTGGTCCGCCGTCCCCTAATAGTGGTCGGCGAGAAGATGATTTAAACTAGGCACTGGTTAAAAAAAACGCCTGTTTTAAGAGCATGTTAGAATGGTATTCTGTTTGGTGGTCCTCGGAAAAAAATTGAAGGTAAAGTGGTCCTTGGGCTAAAAAAGTTTGAGAAACACTGCCCTAAACCACTGTAAATACTCTAAACCATCCGCCAACTAGCACAAATATTCGTTTTGTGCCTGTAAAAGGTATTGGGTTTTATTATCATTTTTGGTGCCCTGCGAGTTGAACCCTCTGTTTTGGAAACTCCCCCATTTTAAAATGCCACCTTGCAACCTTTAACCGACTCTGAAAGAATGACACGTCAATGTATCTGAGCCAAGCAAGGTCCATCTCAGGCTAGCTGTTGGCTGTTTTGCTGCTCCAGTACTCACGTTTTTAATCGAACGGACTTCCTGAGTACAGGCCTCAATACTGAGAAAATCCAATTCCCTCAAATGTGAAAATCGTTCCACATGTTGCATTGTTGGAACGCTCTAGTGCTGGCCAAGCGTCCTCAGTGAGAATCTTTTCAGTGTGATTTTTTACCAGTCCCTTGCAATTAAAGCTTAACATGTCCACATAACTTTTGCTACCCCTATGCCAATGTTTGTAATTTTATTTTACTAGAAACTTGCGGGTTCGAGAAAAGAACAAATGCGTGGAGTTCATAGTATCCCCATTGCTGATTTTCCCTGTATGAAGGGCTATTGAAACAACAATATAGTTAAAAATTACGTCATACAACTTCAAGCAAAAAAAGGGGTGTGGGGTTGTTGGTTATTACGGTTTGCTGTTCAGTAAAAGTGGTTCGACCGAGTGCTTTCGCAGCAGCAGCGTACAATTCTCGAAGACATTACCAGGCCCTAGAGTGTTTACTGGCTTATGGCCTGTGTGAATTGTAGTTGGAATAAGATTTGCTTTCACACTATAAAATATTTGCATATCGATTGTTTTTTACTCTGTATTAATGTGTTAAAAACTATTCATTTGTAGCATTGCTGCATACAGCGGGAAACAATCCCGGAATTGAATATCCGCAAAATTCATGGTATTCAATAACCACGCATTTAATCTAATTGCGCTGCAATGTAGCGGTTCCTGAAAAAATTTAAGCATATTTTAATTCATGTCATTAAAGTGGTAAAACTTCGCTACATGGAGGCCTATAGCAACACTTTCCAAATTGGTGCAGACTGATTGTAAGTGTACTAAGTGACAGGAGTCAGAGGAGTTTTGTTCGTGCAGATAGCGTCTTAAATCAATTTTTTCTGTTTAAAAATACAATGAAACTTTAGAGAAACGAAATGATATCGGTACACTGTAACAGGTTGCAACTGGCTTATGACGACAGGATGATAAAACAAGGAAAAATGAAAATAAAATCGCTTTGTAAATGCTGTAAACTTTCACAGTTTGATTTTACTGATGTGTGAAGAAAGGTTTATAATAACAACGTAATAAGTGCAAAACATCATCCATATCCGGATGAGTATCTATATACGATATACAGCCCTACACAATTTATTGACACCTATAGAATGATGTGAGAGGGTGCTAAAATTTTAGCTTCGAGAACATGTCGAAGTATCCAAATTTCTATTATTCATCCTTAGTCAGTAGGAAAAGGTTAAACATGACGTTTTCTCCCAAAAGCAGTGAGTTTGGTCGTTACGAGAAACGCATTTGCTTTCTGTTGCTATTGGCAACGATACCCAATGCTTTCCCGCCATTACAACCTTTGGTGACGCAATACACGCCGCCACATCATTGTGACGTCATGGAAATTTTCAATGTCACCAGCGTCCAGTAGGTATTCGGTGCGGGTTTGCGTAAAAATTAGACTCGAATAGTATATAGCCTAGAGCTTATCTTTTTTTTTAATTGTATTAATGGGTCGAACATAGGCAAAGTTGCTGGGTTTTAACGCAACTCAGTGGAGAGAGCAATTACTCAATCTGACCGTTCCAATGGACGCTGAAAACCCCGCAAGAGCTGAGTACCTTGTGTGCAATATGACTAGACGCCAATGGTATCAATGATACATCTGCTTTGTAAAAATCCTGTAACTTTGTTGAACTAAATCCAAATTTTTGAAACATAGACCCTTCGAGAAATTTCACTTTCGGTGTTTCCCCCAGTGATCTGGTATATTACGAGGGCGTGGAAATATCAGCTGTTACAGAGGTAAGTCCAACTTGACCGATCTCATTCTTTCGTGGTCGGTGCCTCGAAAATACCCTTTAGTAATCCTTGTTGACAACTGGACACACAACTGAAATTTAAAACAAATATTTAAAACCAAGGGCTGTCCTGTTTAACTTGTTTTAACGACATACGGAATTAGCGCGTATTAGGAAAAACGTTACTCATTACGTCAAAAAAGACTGGTAGTAAGCTTGTCTTGAATTTTTCAGTTCGGGATGGTGTGCAGCAAGGCATGGCAAAAACCTTTTAGTTATCGGGTGAAATCATCACCGGGTTGGTGTCAGACACGTAAGTAGCATGTGTCAGATACACTAGTTCTTCTGTTTGACTGATTTTTCTATCCCTTTTTCAGTTTCGGCAGAAAGCGAGCTTTCCTTATTTTCACCGTGCTTCAGTTTCTGGTGACTTTTTTCCAGTTTTGTCACCGATACCGTCATGCACGGGGCTGCAATGTTTCTCGTTGGCGCTTCAGCCTGGGAAACTTCGTATCGGCCATGGTAATTGGTAAGAATAGTTTTCCTCATACTGATTTGCCCAGGATAGTTTTACTACATACAACGTAAACATAAACTTAACCTATAAGTGACTGTTTGCAACACACCGCTTGTGAGGCCAGTATGATGCCTAAAGCCGATTCGAAACCATAACTTTTCAAGCACTACATCCAACAAAGCGTGTAGGGTAGAAAAAAGGGTTTAAAACTACGGCAGAAGCTTATCTCTTGCACTTAACGTTCCCCCCACAAACCGCATGAAATAAAGTTCTAACCTTTTTTAAAGGATCGGAATTTATGCCAACTAACCTTCGGTCCTTCTCGTATTTTGCTTTGGAAACGGGTTTTTCAATTGGAAGCATGCTGATTGCTGGTAGTGCCTATTGCTTTCCGGACTGGAGGAGGTTTTTGAGGTTTACCGGGTTAATCGGATTTCTCTACATTCCATATTACTGGTATGTGCAACATAATAGTTCTCGGCTCTATGGTTGTCATTGAGGATGTTGTTTTAAAAATTTGCCATTTAATCGACGAGACGCCCCAGTGGTTATTTGCGTCTGGAAAACGTGACGAAGCGAAGCGCGTTTTGCAAAAGGTCGCCAAGTTTAACCGTAAAGAGACGCAATCGACCGAAGATATAAGAAGATATAATTAAGAGACTCGTTACGGAAAGGGAAAGGAAAACAAATGGATTGTCTTCAACTTTCCAATCTTTTTGCACACGCTAAAATGCTGAGAAGATGCTTGATTGTTTTTTTCTCGTGGTGAGTCTGCCTTGTCTATAGTTCCTGCTTTAAAAAAAACGTCCAAGGAGTATAGTCATTGTCATAATGATCAACGATAATGACATACGTACCTGCTTGGAGTAGAATAACTTAACATTTATTTTAAATGAAAGCAAAGCTGTTGTCAGGCTGAGTTAATTTCTATGGCGGCAAGGACCATCCTGTTTTGTTACAACAGAAATATATGTGAAAAGGAGCATCCTGTTTCTTTAGTACTCTGACAAAGGGCCCCCTTCTCGTATTTTCGACTTTATCGATTTTGACAGGTTCATGGTCAACATGTCCTACAACATGATGAAGTTGAATTTAAACAAATTGACTGGAGATCGCTTTTTGAGCATTTTTTTTGGGCGGATTAACTGAGCTGCTTGCCACGTTCATCTTCTACTTCTCCGTTGAAACTCGCGGTCGGCGGCAAGCTTATATGGTTTCCTTGAGCATGACTGCATCTTTAATCGTTATGACTTCATTGTTGGCTATTTGTAAGCTTCCTATAATACGTTTTTTCTGGTATCTAAACACACTCACTACCAAAGTAAAATGGCTTTAAACTAAGGCTTTTGTTCTTTGTGGGTTTAGACTAAATAGCCATAGAATATTCAAATTTTTGTAGGTGATTCTGGCAGTACCCTAGCCCCATCTCTTGGCACTGCAGCTTGCCTATTGTTTTCTGTTGTAACTCACGCGTTTTTGCCGGAATCTCAAAAGTGCGAGCTTTCGCGTAATGTTGCTGAAGCTCTGGCGTTACCTGGGTGAGCACTATCCTACTGACGTATATGTACATGAATTGTTTTTTTAACGCTTTAATCAACCATTGTGTAATGATACGTCAAAGTTTTTGGTAAATCGTTCAAAACATTGCGAAATAAATGTTAAAAACTTTTTGTTGTGGAAAGTGTTTTTGTATTTCTTTAAATGTTGGCACAGCAGTTAAATGCACAAAGCTTTAAAAATGGATTGATGCCGGTAAGTCCTGCAAACCAGGTTTGGTGTATTAATTATAAGGTAAACTTTTTGTGTTTCAGAGGAATATATGTTGCAAATTGCAAAATTGGCTTAAAGACTCGGGTATCAGAAGACAGCGAAATGAATTAAGGCTGTGCCTCAAATTTTTGTTGTTGTTGGCATATAGCTAGAGTATATAATCTGCCACATTTCCCAGAATGCGTTATTATGACAGTTTTTGATAGCAGTTGATCTTTACGCCTTTTATTATCGAAATCAAACAGGATTTAAAAATTTTGACTTAATTAATTTGAAAAAGTGGATGTTGCGCTTGTTATGTAATCTGAAAAATATGTTTGATTTCTGTATTAATTTTCGTAAACGTAAAATTTTAACATGTATGATGTATGTAGCCAGTTGTTTTAATATGCTGATAATTGTACTGCCAACTCCCCAAATTTCTAAAAACATTAAGCAGCGTTTACCATCCGAAACTTAACGGTCCGTGCCCCCATTGTAAATGACGTAATTTATCGCGTTCGTGGTTGCCTAGTCCCGCGAAACGTTCAATGGGACCACGTGAAGATGTTTTTAGCCTATTTTGCGTAAAGGTGGAAGTTTTTTCAAACGACGAGTGGTGTGCAATTGCAACAGTATCTTGTGGTTGGTAAATATGTCTACGTCAGCTTGGTCGTAAACAGAATAAGCTAAATAACGCGTTTCGCTTGATAGTTAGGACACTTCACACTTGTAGATATTTCCTTAAGGTTTAGTGACAATTGATGAAGATAAAACCTAAAGGGGATTTATTACATACCATGTAACTATTTTTTGACTTTTAAGTGGCAGATTATTGGAAAGCTTGTTTGTTAAAAACTGTAAATATTTTTTTTAAAAGATTAAACGATTTGTTGCAACTTTGTTTCATTTATAAAAACACTTTTTCGAGTTGTGAAACATCCATTGTCAACTCTTTATGCATGTTTGTAGTAATAGTTTAGATCTGTGACCAGAAAAACTTGGCATGAAAAAAATGTTACTTTATTACAGCAAATTTAAAGAAATAATGTCACCTGTGTACTTTTCACTGAAAGCGGATTTTTTCCATAATTGTTTGGCAGCCAGAGGCTCTATAAAAAATTAGCAGGACAATTATGTGTTTTGTTTTTGCTCATAGCTGCACCAGGGCTTTTAGCTAGTTCAAAGCCAACATTCACAGACTGAATTCTATTGACAACAAATGGTAATTATTTTTTAGCGAAGCAGAACTATTTCATTTTTTGAGGAATGTTATGACAGATGTTAATTTTTGTGCCCAACCTGTGTTCATTTTCTGGAGTAATAGCTGGAAAGCAGTAAAGTGCATACAGTTGGTGCTTGGGAAAAGTACTGCATAGGAAAAAAAGTTTAATTTAAAACAACTAATAAATAAAGACAGTATAATGCGATTTAACCGAGGCTAAAAATCGCAATAGCTGCTAGAGCAGTATAGTAAAAGCTAGGCAGATAATGGCAAAAAATGGGGTATTAAAAAACATGGTTGGCAAAGCATGTTGCTCAAGGACTATCTGGAAATGGGATAGTTTATTGGTTTTGTAAATACCAACAAACATACAAACATACTGTTATTTTTTTAATAATTCCATGCTAAATATCAACCTGTGTTTGGTGTGCTATTTGCATCAAAGTTGCAAACTAGGGATGAGTATTGTAAAGTACAATATTGTTTAAAAATACCATTTCACTTGTAGGCTGTATCATTTTGTAATGTTAAACGAAAGTTTAGCCACCCCCAAAATCTAGAAGCAATCTTTAATGTTAATAAATCTACATTCAGAATTTCCTTTTCATGTTCTATTCAACTTGTATCAAAACTACGGTTGATCTTACATTTGTAACATTACAATTTTGGTAATATTTGAAATTGTCAGGTGATAAACTTATGGTTGCAAGTACACATACAGATATTCAGATTTAAAATCAATTTTAAACTTATAGTTCTCAGTTAACAAAATCATTTTATTGCTTTTCGGCTTATCAGCAGTGTTTCATAACAAGTGTGCCATTGTTAGCACATTCACCCGATTCGTTTACATTTAGGCAATAAGCACCTATGTGCTGACAATCATGTCACCAACTTAGCACATGTTGTGCAATGCAATTATTGTACCACAAGCAGACTTTGCAATTTTCTCTGGCTTGAGCAAAGTTTGCGTGGTTTGGTCAACAAAGTTCCGTGTTTATCATGAAACAGGGCTTGCTTGTACACATCATCGGCAATCTCTTATCACACAGGAAGGTGAAAAAGGTTAAACCATTATCTCTGTTCGGGCTTAATTACACATTAAAGCTCGCCTGAGCACTTGGTGTGTCTAAAGGTTGACTAATTGCTTGCCATGTTTTGTTGGAATGTTACAAATTGAAAACAATAAGTAACTTACAGAAAACAGCCAATGAGATTTTGTTATTGATTGCAAATTTCAATTATTTTATAAAAACAGCTAACTTTAAATTGGTTCGCTAATGTGCTGACCATTTAATAAAGTAGTATATTTTTAAACAGCACATAGATTTTTAAACACTTACAAGTTGGGGATGTTAACTGTTATGTGCATGTATCAACTGTGCATGACAAATATAGCCCCAGGGCAGAACTAAATAACAATTACGTGACAGTTTTATTGCCTTTTACTTGGCAACGCAGTGACGTTGGATAAACCAATCTCCATGTTACGCAACGCCTTTTATAACATTCAAGTAAGCGAGAACAAAATTCGCCCCTTACAGCGCTTCCAACAGCCACACACGCGAAATGTGGCCTCATTCTTCCTGTCGCGGTCTCTTGTCACGTCACTCACACGAACAGGAAATGGCTGCACCGTCGTCATGCCAACCAGCGCAGGTTGTCATGGCGACGTGTGACGTCACTGATGCATGTATTGTTTTGCGACAGTCGCGCATAGTGTGGTATCGATTGAATGTGCACTGACTCCGGATAGCTAGGGGGAACTGTCCTTTCTCTGTCGTGTGTCGTTGCGCGTTTTACCACGACTTGTTGCTCGAGTTGTGTACCAGTGTAATCCAGTACAGCATGACTTTTATGTGGACTTTTTTCAATAGTTTGATGTGGAGCAACAATTTAAGTATTTGGGTGAAATATATTTACATTTTGGTATGTTGTATGTTATGTAACTTGTCCAGCTAAGCTTGTGCCCAACTGTGCTGCTGAGTAGAAACCTGCTGGGTTAAATAGCCAGCGTGCTTCTGCAGGTAATTTAACTTGTGTTGTTATGGTTACCCTTTCGAATGCTTTGGTCGGACATTAATTATTAAAATGCCGTCAGGTTTTGGTTTTGGTTGTCGTTTCATCTGCAGCACTCCAAGTAGCCCATGCAAGCTTGGTGTTTGTGTACATAGCGCATACGTAAGTACGGTTGTAAGCATATTATATATGTTGACCGCAGATACTTTTGCGGTTACCTTAAATAAACAAGCAGGTTGTTTAAAATCCCGACAATTGATCTTGTTCAAGATCTTTAGGTATGCAATGTGCCCACTTTTTACCGCATTTTTCCCATCAAATACGCAAGTTTTCGTAAAGATAGTGTATTGGCACGCGTCTAGCAACCGCCCATATATTATACTTCCCAAATCGTCCTCCACACAAAGACCCCATATGGAGTCTTTCACACGCCGTGACGAGGGCTGTTTACTGACTTTAAGCTGCGTCTAAATCGGCTACATTTGCTACTTCTCGGACGCCACGGGTGTCTATTGTTTGTCACTGCCGTTGCATTGCATGACTGTTGTTCTGGTTCTTACACCTAACAGCCACCATTTGATAGGAAGCTGTGTGAGTTGGTGGATCTACGTGGGACTTGCGAAATGTGACACCTCTGTGAGACAAATAAGAAACAGCAGTCTTTTGACTGAGCAAAGTTTTTGTTTGGTTGAGTAATGTGTTTACGAAATGCTGTGTGTCATTTTAGACTGTTTGTTAGAATTTCTTGTACTGTAGTTTAACGCTTGTAGCTTGAAGTTATATGTCTCGTGCTTAGAAATTTGTAATAACTGGGTATGCGTGCTTGTCAATTACAATGGCGCCACTAAAATATCAACGACGAAACCGCTTTTAGATCCAAAACTACATTTTGCATATTTTAGAGGATTTAGTGTGAAATTTCAATGTCAAAATGTGTCTGTTTTTTTAAAGAAAACTTACGTTTTGGACGATGGATCTTAAATGTGGTCCACAAAGTTTGGTCGCTCAATTTTCTGACTGAAATCTCATCTCGCTTCTCGCGTCGCCCTAGGGATTGAAACGCAGTGGTGCATGGCGCCTTCAAGCTCGAAAAAGTTTCAGGCCTTTGACGTAGTCGGTTGTTTTAAGGTAAATGGATGAAGCCAGAGGCTATAGCCGCCAATTATTCAACGAAACTTTTCCTCTCTACTTGGCGCGTCGTCGTTTTCAAAGCGGTTTAGTCTAGCGCTGGGATGTGTTTTCTCCCCTGTCTTCTTTATCTGCTGTGACGTTAAGTGTTAACTTGTTGGTCAGTTTAAAGTTATAAAGTACAGATGATAGTGATGCAAATGGCCGTGCCCGTGACATGTTAACTTTTTACGTTCCAATACGTTGGCAAACGTCTAGAAATAAACATGACAAGCGAAGTCGCGCATTCAAGGCTTAGATTTATGTTTTTAACGATTGAGGATTTTCAAGAACAAGCAGTTTGCAGGTAAAGTTGTAATAAGTTGTGGCTTTATTGATACATTCCGTGTGGATACACAACCAAACATGGCAAACGAGACATAGTCAGTGTGTTTACGCTATTAATTATGCTAATTTAACATTGTGCTATTTATCTTCACCATACAAAAGAACTCTCAGCGTTTTAATCTGTTTTCGACCGTTTGACCCAAAACTTTAAAAAGGCTGCCGTGGTGCTGTCGCCCATGGCAACTAGCAGTCGACGTGGCCGAGGGCAGGAAACTCGCATGATCGGGTTTCTTCCTGGTTGCTATAGCGACGGGGTCGTGCATTAGCGTTGCGCGCATTTTATCCGCTTTCAATCAGTGTTAATCGTTGGTAGCAGTTTAACAGTATGTATGTGTGTGTGCTTGGTAGGCACGAGTTGGCGACAGTATGCAGTATTTGGAAACGCTATGCACGCATGCATGAATAGTGTTAGTCTGTTGCAGCTTGTAATATCTTGTAGCGTTTTGTGTCAACTGTAAAGCAACTGCTTGTTATACATTGTTAAGATTTACCCTGATTGTGGGTGTATGCGTCAGTTAAATTTCTTCAAACCAAATCTCTTTGTAGATAAGTACGTCAAACTGTGTATTGTATTGCGATAAGAACAACACGTCCCATTTGTTGCTCAGGTTTTGTCATGGGCTTTCGTGTATGATAAGCGTCGCAAATTTATATCCGAGGTTAGCTTTTATAAGTAACAGTTTAACACGGTTAACTCTACAACTGATGAAGTCAAGGCCGTGCTTCTCGTCGTGTCGGTATCTCACAGCAAAAGAGAGCTAACGAGATCGAGTGACATTGCCTGGAGGCCTGGTTTGTTTCAAGTCGCACTTTTAGCGACAGAGAGAACGTCCAGTTGGCATTAAGCATGCAAGAAAACGCGCGAAAATCGATGCAAACCACATTTGGCCCATGATATTTAAGCATCTGAGTTGGCGGGTTAAAACAGAACAAGTGACCGCAAGGTTATTTGCTTAGCACTTTGGCGCGAATTTTGTCCTTGGCAGGAAACAGCAGCGCTTTATTTTATTTGCATTGGTTTTTGTGCGCGGGGCCACCAGGACATGCGATGCACTACATTTGGTTTGTAGGCGTTGGGCTTTTGCTATTGATCTATCGAAGTCGATCTTTTTTGGTGATGGAGCACTACTTTTTTGTACTCGTAAAAAATACTAACAACATTTCTTACAATCCGAAAATCGATTAGGTCTGCTGTATTTAAACAAGGCCTTTGATATTGTGGTACTTGTTGCAATAAAGTGAAAGGATTTTACGTCTACTTTACTAACTCTGACTTTTTGTTTTGTTCAGGGCACAATACAGTTTTACTTTTCGACATGATGCCCCCTGACAAAGGCAGGCCTGAGTCTGCTGCAATACAACCACGGACAGTTGCAATACCTGCTGCTACACAAAGGGCAAAAAATTTTGTAGTATGCAATAAAATAATTAATAGTTGTGACAATAAAAAGTCACCTATTGGGAAATCTGTGGTGCCCATTGCTTCCAAACTTAATCTTTTTAAAGTTTTGAAAAGCCATCAGAATGCCAGTAAGCCCGATGTTTTCAAAACCATTGGAAATCGGATTGTAATTCCTATGAAGTTGTCTTTATCGTCGAAGAAAAAGCCCACGACAAGCGAAAACAACTCCGAAAAACCAGCAACATTTCGAATGACTGTCTCAAGTAAAAAAGCCCCTATTGCCAATCCAATAACCAATCTAGGGGATATGCAGAATCCCCCACTGAAACCAATAACTACCTCCACAACACAACCAAACTGGCTGTGCAAATCAGATCAGAACAAAGAAACTGCAGAGTACGGAGATTTAAATAAATTCATGTCAACTGTATCATCGAACCTTGGTCTGTCTGGTGTGCTGGACAGCCAAAGCAAAGTGGATACCCAGACGAACACTCTGGACAGTTTAAATAGTCACCATGAGGATGTAGACAATGACTTGAGGAGTCTCTCATGGCTAAGTAGTGACAACAAGGAGTTGTTCAAAACGATAAGAAAGTGCAACCCTGATGACCCGGGCATCAGTTTGAGCGGTGATGACACAGACAGCGAAGAAGAAAACAACAAAGGAATTTTTACTGCAACATCAAAAGTTGACAGACAGGTTAGATTAATGTTCTAACTCTGTAATTTTACTGGCATAGTCATGTAAATTTTGAAGTTTTAAAATTGAAGTTTTAGTTAATGCTAAACCCAGTTAATATAATATTTTACCCTTTTTCAGACACATAATAATGGAAGAAGTACTGTACCAACAGAGTACAATCCTATGAGCAAACCACCTTACTCATTTAGTTGTTTGATTTTTATGGCAGTAGAAGATTCAAAAGAAAAAAAGTTGCCGGTTAAAGTAAGTTATCACAGATTTATAGAAGTGAATTATTTAAATAATGATTGCAAAACTGTGGATAGAAGAAATTGTGTTTAAAAAATTATATTAAAATCAACCAAATTTTCAGGACATATACAACTGGGTTTGCCGACACTTTCCTTACTTTCGAACTGCTCCATCCGGTTGGAAAAACTCTATAAGACACAATCTTTCACTTAACAGATGCTTTAAAAAAGCTGAAGTCAAGGACTTAGGCAAAGTGAGTTTAATTTTTTTCCAAATTTTCAACATTTCTAAAAATTCAACTGTATCATAACAATTTATTATTCAGTAAATGCCAAGTCCCAAAGTTTCGTATCATGTTGTTGTGCAATTTTCTGAGTCAGTGGTGTTTTATTTGTAACAATCATGTCTGACTACAGTAGGATTAATTCACCCTGTTATTTTTATTGTAACATGTGATTGTGTGCATTCACGGAGATTAGTTTCAAAACGTTGCTACACAATAGCTTACCTATGGGCAGAAATTTACTCCTTTTTTCTTGTGTGTTTCAGGATACAGTTAAGGGGTCCTTGTGGTGCATTGATCCAGCCTATCGCCCGAACTTGGTTCAAGCATTAAAACGTACCCCATTTTATCCCTACTTGCACCCAACCGGTATTGGCCAACCTTTATCACTTACCAATCTTGCCAACTTGTTGCCAGGGTAAGGAGCTATTATATCAGAATTTTCTAATTCAAGTTGGTTAACAACTATTTGGTGTACCACTTCCAGTAAATGGTCATAGCAGCAATTGGTAAAAGTTTTTGACAAAGAAGTGTTACTTCTACCAACGTGTTTTCATACAAAATTTTATTCTTTTTTAGGGTCCACACTGGACGTGTGCCATCCTGGAGTCCAAGTTTTCCACCGAACAGCAACTTATGGGCAGGTAGGTTTGTGTTAGCTGTGTGACATAACAAAGCCAGCATTTTTGTCCCCATGGTTACCAGTGTGCCAACACCCCCTAACACCACGGAAGCCCCCCAAACATGTGAACTAAACCATGACATAGGACTGTTAGAACGTGCCTTATCCGCAATAACAGCCAATGATTGATGTTTGCATGATGGCAGATTGATATTTCATTTTAGGAAAACTAAGCACTTCGCTAAAGAGAAAACTATTTTAATCATTGTTATGTGGTTTTCCTTAACATTTATGCTTGATATTTTCTTCTACTTTAGTACGTTGGGTGATATCCCAGTGTTTTACCTGATAGTTTATCACCACCCCTAAAAGTTTTCTGGATGTCACTATTTGTTAAAATTGGGTATTATTGCTCTTTAAACTGGCCATTGATCAATTTAAACTGGCATGAATTGTAACCTGTGCTTGACGTGTGTGTTTTTGGTGGTCAATGGAAATAGGAATTAAGTAGGTCCTCCAATTGGTTTAAGTGAGGGTTTGTTGATCTATTTGTTGTCATGTTACCAGTGCTACTACGTTAGGAAGGACTTGGCGACCAAAAGTGGATAATAATGGTTATGGATATGTTTAAAGTTTAAAAAGTAGTTTGCATTGTTTTGATAGTTTGTTAAACCAAATGGATGCGTGGCTATAAAAGTTGGGTATACAACAGAAGGTGTTGTTGCAACATAGTATTTATATGTTTAGAGATTTTGGTAATGATTATGTTGAATCACCGATCACTTCAGTTTCTAACATATGCAAAAATCATCGTTTTCTTATTTAAACACACAGACTTGCAACGAAATTCCCCCTAACACACAGTTACCAGCTATGTACAAACTCAGATAAAAGTAAATCTCTTTTTTGCAAAAGCAAACCAGATGTGTAAAAATACACAAAAAAGTGTGAAATAACAGCACGCGTTCAGCAACTCGTGCTGTGTTACCATTCGCTTTGGTGTTGTTCAACTCATGTGTGGATAAATGCCGACATATGTTACTCAACATTGCTTTCGCCATTCCCAGCTCTCGACATTTGGCGTCCTTGGGGACTAGCGTGTTGCCTGGCAACCCTGACGTTCGATCGAAACCTTGTTTTGCACTGTATGTGATGAAAAGACCTACTTGCATTACAGCTGTGGTTTGCTGTTTGGTAACACTGGTAACGCGCTTTGTTTCCTTGTAGGTTTTGTTTAATATTTCGTGCTGTGCTGGTAATGAATACCAGAAAAAGCAGTTTTTTACAGTAAAATCTGGTCATTTGGCGATTTTAAAGTTCAACTAAGACGAAGTTCTAAAGTCTCTACAGAATGGCCCATCGGTAAAGTAGCCTTTCTGCCTCGTTGTTTACCGGTTTCCTGGCACACGACTGTTTCATGCGCCACACGCAGGCCACGCATACACAGGCAACATATCTACAAATGTTAGTCAATATTTGTCCCATTCAACTCTGCACTTGTAGAGCTCTGGTTAAACATAGCATCACCTTGTTTGAACGCCACGAAGCCAGCTCTGTTGGTTACTGCCAACGTCAAGTCACGCGTTTTAATGTCGTGTGTAAGGCACGTAATTCTGTGCACATGCACTAGTTAGGTAATTGCTACACTCTTAAACTGGGCCCTGTTTAATTGGTCATCCATTTATGTCATCGACGTCGCATTACTTGGGTGACAATGCCATTTTTCTCCTTTTGAAGTACCGTTATTACTTAGATTACTAAAAGGTTGTGTATACTTTGCTGATGAAATACGTATCTTTTGGCATCGACTTTTCTTCGTGAAAATTCGGATAAGAAAAGGGCCGTCTCGCGAACAATCACAGAGGTTTGACCTCTTGACGACACACAAATCCTCGCAGCATGCCTGTTCAATCTCATACCCCTCCCCGCTGTGCCGAGACCCGACGAAAGCTCATTCCTAGTTTCACGCTCACTTAATCGGTTTATTGGGTCCAGTCGCGATGACCAATTGCCACACTTGTAAATCGTATCGCGTGCTTTCATGGCAACGATGTTTGTTTCGTCTTTTGTGTATCTAGGTACTGCAAAAAACGCCGAAACAGTCCCTAAGTACCGAAATTCTTTCTTTTTTAAAAATTATATACTTAGCTACAAAACCATATGTTTGACGTGGTCAAAAAGTTTAATAGTTAAGCAGTTTTTGCCCATTCAGTTATTAATTACATTTGTTGTGTCCATGCTCAGCAAACTTGAGTTCTATTTTATTAAGCAGGGCACTTTAAAGTTACGCCATCCTGGCAATTCAAATAACATGGTTGTTGTGCGTGCCAGTGGCGACATCATCGGATATTTACAACTAGTCGACGCACTTGTTGACCTACACTGGTGTCACGTGACCCCGTGTTTGCACACGTGACCTAATTGTCTGCTGGTTGTAAATGTATTGAATGGAGCTGACATCGTGACTTATCAAGTACTTGATGTAGTCCTGGCAAATTTAAGTATTAGGGGTGAGTTTTCTGTCAAGCCTCGAGTGGTCAACTTCTTTTTGATTTGAAATAGTTTTGAATCACTAAGAAACAGATCTTTAATTTCGTGGACGTTGTCTAAAGTTATAGATATTTGTTTCTGGACATTTTAACTTGACCGATATGGGACACTTCGGTTGGCAACACAAAACTCGTTTAAAAACACATGTACCAAACATTCATTGTCTTCGGATTTGCTGAATTTATTTGTTGTTTGTGGAATATTTGAAAATAAAGAAAGGTCTGAAAATTAAGAAAACGATTCGGTACACCGCTATTAGAACCTGCATGAACCGTTTTTAATGACAGGTTTCGTTTAACAAACAAAATGAATATAAACGGATTTCCTTCTTATCCTTAAAATTTGATTATGGCGCCTTCTCTGCAACAAAGCGGCCACGTGACCGAACATAAGTCGTGTCTAAGCTCCCGTCACGGTTGGTTGCCGTCACCAAAACAAACGCTCAACACGAAAGACGTTATCGGTGATACCCTACATGCCTGAAAATACACCAAGCGTCCACACCTATCTGACTGCTAACGAACGCCACGGACACTTTAAATTGTGCGATTCTGTATCAAATATTATCCTAACTATCCGATCATGTACTTGGATTTACACGCAAATGACTGGGTTTTGATCTCGGAATATTGAAGGTTTAGTGGGGCGCGTGAGTTTACAAGAGCCTGTCCGCCTTCGGTTTGTTAGGTTGGCTTTGAATTGGAAAAGTTTTAAACATTTGAGGGTTGCAATCGATGCATTTTGACACTCGTCTTTACTTCCCATTGCGGCGGTGACTTGTAGACATAAAATTTTGATAGCACACATGTGCAACAAGAACCAGTGTGAATCTTTATTAACTTGACAAACAATTTTCATCCATCTTGACGTTTCGCAACCGTTTTTTACTGTCCAGCTTCGATAAAAGAGTTAAAATTTAGCTAAAGTGAGCCGCAAAATTTTGTATCACTGGATCGCTACATTGTTCCGCCCACCAGGGACTTGTAACTCGATACAAAGCGAGAAATGTGTGGGAAGTTTTAATTTGGGCGGGAAGCCAGTATCCTCGCTGCTCCTGACAGGGTTGGGCGATTTCGAACAATGCAACCACCTGAGCGTTACGTCTGTTGTTACCAAGAACAAAAACAGTAAAAATACCCGAGTTCTGCCGCTGATTAGCGGCTACGAAACTGCCCAAAAACTTTCACGGTTTCACTGGTGCCACGTCTTTTAATAAAGATTCGTTTTAAAAGCCTGTGCTTTGATTAGTAGCAATTTTATGTCAGGTCATGATAAAAGAGCAATACAAACGTCGACTTGTCAAGTTACACCAAGAATACAATTGGTCACCATAATTGCATGGACACGTTTTTACCGGGTTGTAAAAAAACAGAACCGCATTGGTCATTTATTAAAACTTCGTTTTTACAGAAATCATAAAATGTATGCAAAAAATGCTTACTCACGAATCTGCGCATTGTATTGTGCAGTGATTTCAAAAATAGCTGTAAAAACTATTAATAACCAGTCAGGGCGTCAATTCTTTCTCTGTTTGCTCGATGTCTTTTGCCTAGTTTGTCTTGGTTTTATGGCAGTGCCGCAGGTTTTATGGTGTTCAGGTGCTCCCTTTGATCGTTTGTATCTAATTTAACGGGGCAATTACCGTGCTGTGAAGTGCTGTTTAACCAAGGGGTTGCTGCAGGCTCGTACCATCGGTGTACGGTACCTACACAAAGGCACGGTATGCGCAAATATTTTTCACTTCGTGTAAGAAACCAAAATTGCCTATTGACAAGTTGTTCGGTCCTGGGTCGACATTAGGCATGTGTTTGTAAGCAAGTTTTGGAGTGACAAATATTCGCTGCGTATTTCGAGCATTTTTCCTCACCAACTCAGCTTTTCATTTCTACTTGCCATTAAGCCATATACATACGCCGATAGCAAATCATTAACCCAGTTCCAATTACATTGTCTACTCTACACACCCGCCTTAGTACGAAAGCCCACGTGGCTACATTCCCGCGTTTTTTACACACAATGCCGATGGCACGTCACAATGCGTGTTACCGATCTGTGTGGTTTGATACTGGAACGACATCTAATTGAATACACAGACTCAATGGTGTCCTATTTCTCCGGCTGTCTGCCCCAGACTTGTGTCGGCGAAGTTACGGGTTATTATGATCGACAAATTTTGCTTTTTTGGTCCTTTTAAAGCCTCAGATGCGTATCATTGGAAAACCCGCACATCATTCTTTAATACCGAACTATGCGCCATTCATTTCTGACCTCAGTTTGCAAACATTTCCGCTTTGCCAAAAATCCTCCAAAAAGTCGGCCTGAACAAATATACCGATCTACCGTTGGGCGTACTGTATTTGCTTTTCTGTCGTAAGCTTTATTGTGAAACGTAAATTCCCGTACATTTCAATTGACCCCATTCGTTTGCCGATGATGTAATGTTGGGTTTTGTGTGGCGACTTTTTCGCGATATGGTTGGCGGGCCGATTTTGTTTAATAGCAGATTGAAACTTAACGAAGCAGGTATGAAAAGCCATGTACGAGCTTTGAATTGCAGGTTTTGTTTTATGTTATGTATTCGTTTCTCAAGAAAACAGTTTTCCATGGTCTGTACGAACGCTATAAATCATAACAACAGTAGTGTTGTAGTTAATACTATTTGATCCAAAACATTTATCATGAAATGTTCCTTACGTTTATTCACCATTGTATAAATAATATTCAAAAACTGTTTTCCTTCACAGACCCTGACATGGCCTCGGCTGCTCTTAACCTGATGGGACTCCGCGGAAATGGTAAGTTTTCCACTTTTTTACTTTGCAAGTAATTTGTCTCTCGCACCGCCCATTTACGTGAACTGACAAGAGGGGGGAACGTCATGACAGTGACGAAGACAATGACAACATGAAAACAATCCAGTTATCGAACAATGACGAACTTGAAATATGTAATCCACTAAGCAATTGATTAGTATTGCAGTGTAAACAAATTCGCGTATTACACGCGTCGTGGCTTATAACTAGAAACCGGAATTTCAGTTTTTTAATAATTACCAAACTGCGGCGCCCTGTCAGTTAACCTTGGTACCTTGCGGAGTTAGGTATAATGCGCGGTAATGTTTGGTCTCAAGTGCCTCCTTATCGTGCATGCGGAGAAAAAAGTAAATAGAGCCTCCCCTTTCGCACAGTGATGGACAGTCCCGTTGCTGAGTTTAGCCACACTGCTTGTGAAATTATCGTTATGCAACAGAAAACTACAGTGGCTTGGATAACAATCAAGGAGTTATAATATTTTCCGTTTGTATCACGACGTGTTTACAACAAATGATTTAATATTAGTTTCTTTCGGTGCCAGCGGCGGACCTGTTATAATTTACATTGTTTAAATGCCGCAAGTAATTACATTATTTCTGANAAGTAAATAGAGCCTCCCCTTTCGCTTGGCACAGTGATGGACAGTCCCGTTACTGAGTTTGGCTCACTGCTTGTGAAATTATCATTATGCAACAGAAAACTACAGTGGCTTGGATAACAATCAAGGAGTTATAATATTTTCCGTTTGTATCACGACGTGTTTACAACAAATGATTTTTTTAGTTTCTTTCGGTGTCAGCGGACCTGGTATAATTTACATTGTTAAATGCCGCAAGTAATTACATTATTTCTGAAATCAGAAACGTTGGTGAAAAAAATTATAGCCTTTTAAAGTTTTTCAACAAAGTTTGTAATCAGACCTTTTAAAAATAAAGTTAACCCGTTTTATACTTCTTAGTTAAGTGTGCGTTTTGACATTTAGTCCTTTGGTGTTTGCTACAGAATCCCCGAAACGCAGTAATTCTATAACCAACACTCTGAAAGAACTTCAGGACGAAATTTGCCGGGATCCAGATTGGAAAGAAAAGTTATCGTAAGTCAAGATAATGACATCTCTCGTTTTTTTTGCCGCATAACCTCGCACTTCGTGCACTCGCATATTTAATATCATACCCGTATATGGGTCCACAAGAGGTGTAATACCGAAACTTGATGCACTTGAATGCTTATTGTGGGCCTGATTTACATTAGGCTATTTGCGGACTGGTTGTACCTTTACTTGCTGTAAAGTCTTAATTCAAAGCGTTGTCGCACTTTCTCCACCATGTAAAATTGCCGTTGTAATTTTTTCTTCCATCCTCTGTATCGTTAATACTCCCCAAAGCAAATTCTTCTTAATTTCACAAAAAGAAGGCAGTCTTTTTAACTTGCAACTAATTAGTCGATTTTCTTCTACCAGTGGCAAGGGCGACATGTTTCCTCCCGATGAACAGATTGTTATCACTGGGACATCCCAGGATCACAACTACTCCTGCGCGAGCTCATCCACCTCTGGAAGCGCCCAGGAGGCGCGGGAAGAGCGATGCGCTTCTCCGGAAAGCGACAAATCCGCTCCAGACGCCGCTTATGAGTTTGAAACGGGCGACTGGGGTTCTTCGGATGACGAGGCTGATCATGGATTAGTCATCGATGATGTCACGGAAGGTGACGTCACAGAGGAGGATGAGGCCTCGCAGAAGTTGTTCGACAGCGGGTTCAGCAGTATGCGCAGTTACAAGATGAAGGATCGAAAGCGCAAGCGGAGTTCAGATGTCGGGAAGACAACGAAAAAGAAGAGAAAAATTAGCTCGTCTTCATCGCAACGGAGCGAGTCTTCGAAAGATGACGTGAAGAAAACTAAAGCGAAGAAGTTGTCGCCTGGCAAACGTAAGCTCAAAGTTCGTCTTGCAACGTCAGGTAAAGTGTCTCAAAAGGCAAAGAAACCTCAAGTGGCAGTAAAAATGGAGCAAGAGAACAGCGACGTCGACAGCGGAAAGGACTCACCGAAAGTGTCACGCGTGCAGCGGAAAAGAAAAATTATTCAGTCACCGCTGCCGCTAAAGTCACGTGACCGACAGGAGATTCCTGATAGGCCTAGGATCTCGTTCCGAGACAGTTCTTCGCCGTCACAGTACAACACGCGATCATCGGGACGACGGTTGCCAGGGAGATTAAAGGAGGACAAGAAGAAGAAGACTATTCTTGCGAGTAGGAGAAGCGCTAGAATGCGAAAGAGATTGATGAGCGAGGAATTAAAAGACGAGGATGAGGAGATCAAACTTGCTGCGGGATCACTTCTCCGACTAGCCGGTCTCACACCTTTGTCGCCATCACGCGGCACTTAAGTGGATGTAAAAGTTTACCGCAAGTGGGCGATCTGGAAGTGCTAAGTCCGCCGCCGTCTACATGTGCCGTGTGCGCCCAAAAACTTGTCAGCAGTGGGCGGTAAAACGCCGCAACTATATTTGGCGCTTTGTGCCACTAGGCTCCCCAGTCTCCGAACACTATTTGCCGGTGGAGACTAAAACACGGTAGCTACATTCATCGCCCTTGTGCAAACAGTTCAGTAGTCGCCTGCAGGCTGCCTTTGTTGTTGCTGAGTTATAAGTTGCTGATATTGTTTTTGCTGCGTCATGATTCGTAAGGTGTAACGCAGTGTGATACAAAGAGCTGAGTCTGCCGTTTTCGTGTAGAGCTGATTTCAATCATTTATTGTAGTTGTCACCAATGACCTGTGCCCTATTTAAGGTATAAATTCAATAACCTCTCCTTACAAGGCTATCTCGCTAATCATATCTATCTTTTCAGGTAAACTTGCTTTCTGTTTTTGTGAAACACTGCCCTGGTAAGCGCACGAATTTGCGTGTAGTTATTAAGACATCATCATTTATGTAGATTGGCATTGTGTATAAAATCATCATCTCTACGTTGCAATATTCAAAGTCATTAAATTCGGGCTGCCTGGAGCGCAAACCACGGTAAAAATTTAACAACGATGTTGGAATTTGAACAAACAAAACACTCGCAATTACAATTTCGATTTTCATTGATTAAGCGTTATTATAAATTTATCAACCCTAAAAACATGACTGTATCGCAAATCATAAAAGTGTGAGCCCCATCTTCACCCCCAACCACATTGTAGTCCCCACTTTTGAATTATCCCCACTGAGCTGCTAACACCACATTATTACATGCAGTCGTCCGTCCCAACTGCCAGCCATATTTCAGTGACCGCCTCCTTGCCATTTGCCCCGCTTGTCGTCACACGAATGACGTCATGGCGGTATTTATTTGTCACAGGGAATGTTTTTGTTTGTTGTCCGTGTTTTGGTCGAAGGCTGATGAACAGAAAATGGAGATATTTGTTGTTTTTTGTTTTTTTTTCGGTTTTGTTTTTGCGTTAATAATCAGTCTTCCTTTGTGATTTTTTTGCTGCTTTTTCTTTGTATCGACGCCGCATGTTCCGGAATAATATATGCACCGCGCCCAACGCACAAGACATCGTTCAAAAACTCAACTAAAAAAATTACATTTGTCTCAGCAACTCAAAACATTTTAGAATTGTTGAATTTCTGTTAGTTTACAAATCATTTTTAATTAAGCGCGTTTCAGTTTCTATTGCATTGACGTCGTCAGTTGTCAGGTTCGGTTATTGTGCGTTTAAAGAAATGAGTTCGACTGCTCAAGGTTTTGCGTTTTTTGTTCTTGTTCAACCATGTACAGAAAAAGCGACATTGTTCACAATAAACATGTTTGTTACTGCGATATCACATGCCGTGTGCATTTCGCAAAAAGTGTATCTGTCAACAACCAGGCTAACTTTACAACACATCGTATTAAAAAAAGTGAGAATAAGTAGTTTTTTTTAATTGCAATAAATTATCAACTTTGTCGAGATGAATTTTGTAAAATATTAACGATAACAGAAGAATAAAAACAAAAGTCAAGATGTCACGGAAGAAACTACTGAAAATGGTACAATTACAGCAAGGTGGTGTGTTTACTGAACCGTTGTGGGGACAATACGAAGAATGCGGGCGCGGAATCCGGTGAACGTTTGAAGTTTTGCGACCGCGACAGTACGGATAGGTGAGAATAATCTTGGGTAATCGGCAAATTACAGCAACAAAATAACTATATTAAATGTTTTTTTGCATTTCAGTAGCATTTTTTTTCAAAGAAAGGTAGTTGTTTGTGTGTTTCAGATATTATGCCGTACAATTTCTACCGTTTTTTTAAACATGATCAGGGATCCATATATCATTCTAATGGAAGCAATTGTTTGCGGACAAAATCTCTACAGACAATTCATCTAAAGTCAACCTTAACCACGAGTATGATTTTTGGACTATATACTTCTTCATGTTGGAATGGTATGTTTGCAGGTATTATTTAGAAACCTGGTATTGTTGTGCCACCTAAAATCTGAATGTGTTTTTATTGCTGATGCCATTGCAATATTCTTTCATTTTTTCGACCACGTAGCTGCGAGGTTCACCAGGACTGGGCACAAATTATTTGTTTTTCTCCAATCTTTTGTTCTGTAATAAATAAATGTCTCCTTTAAGAAACCAATATTGTTGGTAGATTTGACTTTAAATGTTTGTCTAATTAGAGCGAGATTTGCAATAGTCAATCAGATTTCAAAAAAAAAGTTATGCATATCTACTACTGTTATGTGTATTCACTTTCAATGCCTGTTAATTGGTCTACAATTTTGCATGTGTGGGGACCCATGTCTTTCTGCCTGCAGAAACAATCCTGTCATAAAAAGCTTGGGTCACTGTGGGACTTAATGTCGAATGACAACACAGGAAAAGACACTGTCTAGTTAAGTGATCGTTTTGTTTTAGGTTTTTTAATGAGAATCGTGAAAGACACAAAGATGTAACCTAATAAGTTATGTTTAAAATTTCCTGCATAATTTTTGCGTTTATGTAATTTTCACTCAACTGGGTTTGTAAATAATGTCTGAAATCTGTATAAAAAACAGCACTTGACAACTTTTCTGCAATCTGGTAGCATGTTTGTTGTCCTTCAATACAATTTTGCTGTAAATTTGCAAATGTAACACAACAAAAACCAACTTAGTTAAATGAAAACAAGTATGTTTTTGTACAAATATGTATTGTTAAAAAAAACATTTACAATAAAGTTTAATCTTGAAAATTTGAGTGATATGAAAGTTTTACTCATTTTTGGTTGCCCTTCACCACATGATAAAAAATTATACAGTTATAAGTTACCTAAAGTGGTAGTTATTGTTTTTATTCTGCTGATTAATTTATTCTGCTTTGTAATTTATGGTCACATGAATGGTTGTCACTGTTTACTACATAAAAGTCTTCAATCCTAAATTCCATTGCCTTGTAAGATGCAGCAGAACAAGATTACATTCAGGAACTGATACAGTTTGACAACTTTTGCTGATGACTGACATAATTTACATCAATGGAAGACAAGTTGTGCTCATGTCTTACATTACCTCTGCTTAAAATTTTACATTTGCCATCATATGCATTGAAGGGGACTTAACTGAATCTGTGTGAACAAGGTAAAGATATAAGTTTACCTAACTTATGGTACTTTTTGTGTAAATATTGACAATTTTGGATTTGATGAGGCAAGATGACAATTCAACGTTACAGAAGGCCAGTTCGTAAAGTTTATTACAAACCATGGATCTTAGGAACATTACTTTATGTGAGTGTACTAGTTATGATTGCAACTTTGACACACCAAGTACATGTATTCAGGAATTTTAAAAGGTGAGTTTTCATACAAAAAAACATAAAGGAGTTGCATAAAATTAAACTCTAGTACAATTTGCCACAAGAACTTTTATTATGTGTAGCGATTTGCAATTATGTTTTTAGAAGGGGCATTTTTTTAAATGCAAATTTTTTTTTTTAAATTCTTTTTAAAGTTGTTTTATGTTGATTGTAGTGTAGAAGAAGAACTTCAGAGCCTGAAGCAACAACAAATAGCCAACAACAAACAAGATGATGCTATACATGTCATTAAGAAAAGAACACCCATGGTAAAATGAACATTCTTTTAAATTTGAAATTTCAAAAGTTATGATGTGTCAGGCCCTGTCATAGCGAAGTTGGAACAGCATTTTTTTAAATAATCATTTTAATGACCTAAATGAAAAAAATATAAACAAACAGAATGCTAAAAAAGTGAAGTAAACCTGATTCACTCAAATCCCTTTTCCATTGTTACATCTTTGTACATTTCAAATTTGATTTACTAATGAACTGAGAGTTATTACAACACAAGTAGTATTTTTTCAGGAAAATGTTAGCAGCAATGATTTGGTGAGCAAAGGTAAGCTAAAAAGAAAATTGCTTGTGCCCATAATGTAGTCAGCTCTTGTTTCAGTGCAACAAAATTTCGATTCAGGAACAACATACATCAGATGGGGTAGAAGAGACTGCCCAAACAAAGACAGAACACATCTTGTTTATGAAGGTTAAATGTCAGTTTTTGTTAGTTTAAATAAATTTAAAATTGCACGTATGATGAGTGTCTGAAGTTGTGCATTTAAACTTTAACTCATGTTGACATATTCTCTACTAATGTAAATGAGCCTTGAGTTTATATTTTGATAGTTTATGCAAAAGTATTTTATGGTTTTGTCTCGATTTGCTAGTAATGGGTCTCCTTCCTGAAGGGGACACATATTGTCTTGTTTGTTTTGTTTTTTCTTTTTTCTCCCCTGCAGCTTGTCCATGCAGTTTTGGCATGAAATGTTTGATGGATTTGGATGAAACTTTTATTGCTGGTTGATATGGTCAAAGAGGTGTGTGTCTCCAGTTTAGTTAAACCCCATAGCCCCAGTGGTTACCCACTAATCTTCTTAAAAGTGTCAAATTACTAACAATCTCAAAATTAAAGAAAATTTGGACAGTCTATATTACATGTTATTGTGGTGCAATATTTGAGCATTTTACCCAATAACCCCAGCAGTTACCCCACTAGCCTCCTAAAATGTGTCAAATTGTTAAACATGATCTGAATTGGATGAAATTCAGACAGTTTGTATACCATGTCATTGTGGTGCAATAATTGGTGTATTTTACCCCATTGCCCAAGCAGTAACCCACTAGCCCTCTAAAATGTGTCAAACACTTTTTCAATTGAATATATGTTATACTATAACATATCATTGTGGTGCAATAATTAATATGTTTCACCCTAGAGCCTCAGCAGTTACCCCACTAGCCCCCTTAAATAGGGTCAAGTTGATAAAAGCTGTCTGCATTGGATGAAATATACACAATTTGTATTACATGTTATTTTGGGGGATTTATTGCTCTGTTTTACCCTATACCCGTGCCAGTTAACTTACTAGCCCTTTAAAGTTTGTCAGTTGGGTCATAGTTAGTTATATTATNTTGTTCTGATCGGCAAACTTCTACATTTGTCACACTGTGGCGTAATGAAATCTCATTCAGCATGACATACAGGTACTATCATATTTGATTTTAATTATCTTGTAACGATTGTAGTGCTACTCAT
Source organism: Phallusia fumigata (assembly GCA_008931825.1). Lineage (NCBI taxonomy): Eukaryota > Metazoa > Chordata > Ascidiacea > Phlebobranchia > Ascidiidae > Phallusia > Phallusia fumigata. Next base: position 31,344 of record QXVZ01006059.1, read on the forward strand.
GCGTGAAGGTGTTGAAAGTTGCGTAATTACTAAATAATTGAATCTTTACACAGGTTGCGTGCACAAAACTGCCAAACCAGATCAAAGGCAGTTTTTAATCGCTTATGTTCTGTGCTATCATGATTTATGTACGCTTGCGTTTAGGATACATACAAGGATATAGTGCTGCACAAACGACAGCGAAGTAGCATGAATGAAATCATGAAAGATTGAATCATTGTCTTGCCTGTCAGGCGTTTACTGGAAATCTAAACAAGCCCCAAAACGACCTGCTTTACAGTGGCAAGGGCAAGCATTACCATGTATCCTGTGCACGAACCGAAAACAAAAAGCAACTTTAGCAAAAAAAACGTTACGTCATACATTTTTCCAACGGTTTTAAGATTGTTCATACCCGCAGGCAAACAATTTCTTTACTGCAAATAATTGCTTTCAAGACCAAACACGGTGTTGCAGTTTAAAGACTATCAATTTTATTTGCGGGACATCGCATGACGTAAGAATTCACTGATTCTTTTCGGCGTATAAATTGCGGTTTACGCAACACGCGCAGCAGGTATTGCAGACCGCAACGCACCAGAGAGATAAATTTGATTGTACNCGTTTAGGATACATACAAGGATAAAGTGCTGTACAAACTACAGCGAAGTAGCATGGATGAAATCATGAAAGATTAAATCATTGTCTTGCCTATCAGGCGTTTACTGGAAATCCAAACAAGCCCAAAAATGACCTGCTTTACAGGGGCGCGGGCAAGCATTACCATGTATCCTATGCACGAACCGAAAACAAAAAGCAACCTTAGCAAAAAAACGTGACGTCATACATTTTTCCAACGGTTTTAAGATTGTTCATACCCGCAGGCAAATAATTTCTTTACTGCAAATAATTGCTTTCAAGACCAAACACGGTGTTGCGGTTTAAAGACTCAATTTTATTTGCGGGACATCGCATGACGTAAGAATTCGCTGATTCTTTTCGGCGTATAAAGTGCGGTTTACGCAACACGCGCAGCAGGTATTGCAGACAGCAACGCACCAGAGAGATAAATTTGATTGTACATGGCAGCAACGAAAATGTTATCAGGCCTGTTAACATACACGATTTTTTACACATTTAGGTTTTACCCTGATTTATTAGATAAGTGTAGCAAAAAGGTACCGGGTTCGAGTCAGTCGAAAAAGAATCGTGTGCGACGTAAAAAGACGTTTTGTAGTTAAAAGTCCGTACAGTCGACAAGTTGGCAGAACTAGTTTATGCGCATATTTATAGCCACATAGGTTAAACAGATATGTTCTACAAGTAACGACAAAAGTCGGTTGGCCTAAGGCAATTTAGCGTCACACAAAATGACTGAGAAACCTAACATTTTTTACAATTTTTCGTACGTTTTTATTACATTTTGATTCCGCTAACTCGCGGTACGTGATGCTTCGCAGTTTAGATTCTGCCAAGACAAGATGAAATTTCAGCGCTACACGAGACCGGTCCGTAAAATTTCTCACAAATCGTTCATTTTGGGAGCTTGCGTAACTGTGTGCGCGTTGATTTCGATTGCTACTTTGACACACCAATTACACAGGAACTTTAAGAGGTGAGTTTTGGTAGAAGAAAAACATGCAAATTGCAAGGCTCAAAACGAAATTGTAATCCGATATAATTTGCAACACCTAATTCCATCTGTTGACGTCAGTGTGGAAGAAGAACTTGTGCGTCTGAAGCAACAACAAACTGCAAACAATAACCGGAAGCAACGAAAACATGTCATCAAGAAAAGAACACCATTAGTAATAATGTTATCTTTTAGAAATAAAAAGTAATTTATATCATAAAAATTTAAGTTTGTTTTCATGGGATGTTATATGGCATTTTTGGAACGATTTTGGTACTGCCTATAATCACCATTTTAGTGGCGATTTATATTTCGAAATGTATTGCTCGGAATGACTTTCATAAACCTGTGGATGGAAAGCAAGTAAACTTACTTCGCTTAATTGTGGAATTCACGGCCAAACTGAACACGGTTATAACACCATACATTTCAAAGCAGTTTTGCTAACGAACTAAGAAGAGTCCATACCTGTGCTTGTGTTTTTCAGGAAAATGTTAGCGGAACTGGTTTGACGAGCAAAGGTGAGCTAAATAGAAAGTTGCTTGTGTATATTTAGCAGACAGCTGTTGCTTCACTGCAAATAACATTTGTATTCAGGAATTACATACACTAGATGGGGTAGAAGAGACTGTCCAAACAAAGATGGAACACAACTTGTTTATGAAGGTTTTATGTTAGCATTAACTTGTTGCCAGATAATAACTACAGGCATCTTTCTGTATTTTTGTTCTCGTTTTTATCCAACGTCTGTTTGTTTCTCCTTTTTGGTCAAGAAAACTTGGTTCTGTTCACAGGCTTTTTAGGAAATACGAATTCGTGCTTCTTATTATAGGTTGTTAAACATTTAAACAGGCCCCATAATGACCGTAACAGCCCCAAATCAGTATTTAAACGCCGACTGCTCTGCCCCAAACGCTGCATGACGCGATAAGAAGCTGTATTTGAGTAGTGGTAGTTTTTTAACGTTTTTTTTCTATTTGCTAAAGGTTACGCTGGTGGATCTTATTTTGCTCATGTCGGTGCTGGTTCTGACTTTTTATGTCTACACAGTGATCCAACCTATACACCAGGACATTATATTGATGGACGACAAGGTCACTTTTCTTTTTGATTTGGACCGCTTGTATGTGTTTATCCGAAAATTGGCTCAGTTCAGAGAGGGGCCAAATTGTCAACGCAGGAGATCGACAGCTATTTTTGGACGTACTTGGTACCCTGGTTTAGTTTGGCAAAACCAAAATCGTGTGCATCTGTCAATAGGTTTTTAAATCAACTTACACAACTGTAAAAAGGGTATGTAAGTGATTTTAGGAAGGCAAGTCTTAGAGTATTAATTTGAATGCATTGCTATACGTGCTTAGGATTTCGAAGTTATCGCATGTAAGGTCAGCAAAAATAAGCTAGCTTAAGGCAATGTGGTAATGGCATTTTTGCTATTAGCGGTTTGTATCACACGTGAATCCAATTGCAGGCTCAGCATTTGTTTATGGAGTTGAATATCGCGATTCTTCGGCTTCGTACGGACTTTTCAACCTTTCATTAATTGAAGAGGGAGCGCTAAAATATCAAGGAGTTCCATGTGCAGTTTGCTTCGTTAGGAGTCCAAGTAAAGTAAGTATATGGGTCACTAGTGTTCACAATTGACAATAAGCGACAGGATGTTACAACTTACAGCTGATGATACCAAGTCGTGAGACTTGTCCTGAAGGGTGGACGATCGAATACACAGGTTACATAATGACTGGAGGTTACTCAGACACAAAACATTCGTCTACTCATATTTGTGTCGACGATACACCACAAGCTATTCCTGGAACTAGAGGGAGCCAACACGGAGCTTATCTTTACGTTGCAGAAATAGGTTGCGGTCACAACACGCCTTGCGAGCCTTATGTTGAGGGAAGGGAAATAACATGCGTCGTGTGCTCATATTTGTAAAGCAGGAAACATGACATTGATGTGTGGTTGTAAATATTAATTGCTCATAGTTGAACGTAAAATTCTTGAAATCACCTTGAAGCAGTAATGCTGATCCAAATCTATATTTGCTTGTCACACTCTAGAAACAAACGAAATTTAACAACTGTGCTTTTTGTAAAACGATAGACAAGCCCCAATCGCAAAACATGGCAGTTAGTGCCTATACGAGTTGGAAGATTTTGCGTTTAGGCAGCGAAGTAGCAGGATTATAAACGATACCCTATCAAACAAGTTTCTGTGACGAACGTTGTAATAATGTTGTCGCCGTTAGCAAACGTATTAATGTTACCGTTGTAAGTGACCGTATTTAGGTAAATTAAAAAGGTGGGCCTGCAGGTTCTTACGAATTTTGTTACTATGTTACCCATAGTCTTTTTAGGCTTATAAGATTTGCACCGCTTTCACAGATCAGACGCAGACAAGCGAAAAAAATCAGATATACATTTATTAAAATAAATTTTTGTCAAAGGATTTTTTGCGTATCGCGGCAGCTGTGCTACAATTGGCGGGGTATCATTGTCTTAACGTTACGTACCCTTTTTTCTTTCATCCGGCCAACGAATCTCACAACTAAAAATCAAGCCTTTTTTCTAACTTTTTCCGAAACACCTTAGCCTAATTGCTTGCGTTGCGAACGCATAGCTATCTCGCGATAAATCTTAAGTAGGGTCAATTAATTGGTTTTTCTTGCCAAATGTGTTGCTCAATTAGGTTTCAGACAACAAAGCGCCGCCCAAGGTTGCTCAAACTTTAGTCAGACAAAGTTTCAGGTCGCTCTGTGTTCACAACAACAATTTGGTGTGAGTTTGTGTACTGAATCAGACTGCAAAAATCGTTCCAGTGTGGACTCCCTGGCACTCTGAGCTGGCTTTGTGTTGATAAAATGATAACTGATGATGATGAATTGAAATAAGTTTTGTTTGGATAAGCGTCCATTGATAATACGTCATTACTACTGATTAATCACGCAACAATCGTAGCTGTCGCTCTCTCCTTCAATGCCTGGCATTTTATCGACTGGATAACTGGTGCTGACAGTAGCAATAGCAGATGCTAATTTCCGAACAAGTGCTGACATCAGCGATGTAGCTTTACACACTCTCACTTATGTGTCTGACTGTGTTTTTGACAATGTTTTCCATTCTGCATTACATTTTTGAGGCGGCTTCGTCACGCATATATTCACAATGTTTAAAATATAATTTCTATGTTATGCTTCCCAAGTATAATTCTACTCCCAAGAGTATCGCTCTTTGTTAGTTCTGGGCCAATCCTTTTCTGTATATTTGTCATGTGACTGAAACGTGCCTGGACTTGCCACAACCTGATCTAAAAGTGCAGATTTTGTGTTTAGTTCGAATATCTGTTGAAATCGGCTAGAGGTAAGCTGTTTGTATTA
>QXVZ01006060.1:0-13474 GCA_008931825.1 Phallusia fumigata
ACCTTTACAGGTGGTAGATATGGTCCTGAGGCTTCTGTTGACCCAATAGACCCAGCAATTACCCCCTCCCCCTTTAGTTGCAAATCATGCCATTGTGGTGGATTGATTTGTTTATTTTAACCTGTGACCGAGTTTCCTAATAGCCCCTTTGTCACTTATTCAGTTTTGAGAACAAGCCATTGTGGTTTCTCGATTGCTGTGTTTCACCTTGTACGCTAATATAGTTTGTAGATTAGACCATGGTGGTGTGTATTTCATTTTCTTAGTTGTTTTTATTCTTTCAAATTTATACACCAGAAATTTATTACAAATATCTGCAACAATATATATGTATCTTGACAAATGCCGTTTCAACTTCTTTGCATGTGTGAGGACCCTAGCATTTCAGCCTGCCATAAAAAGTGAATAGGGGACCCAATAACATATTGTGTGGTGAATACATGCAATTTTAAATGGAGTAACAGTGTGTAGAAGGCCCCCGATCAGGTTTTAACTTGATCCAAGGCATTGGGTTTCACAAGGTTAAAGCAATGCTGACTATTGTGTATAATTTGCAGGAGATGTATGAATCGTTGTGTCGCTTTCTTTCGGATCGCGGAATTAGTGAAGATTTTGGTGAAGATGTTATCCAAGTAGCAACTGCTCTGGAAAATCGTGAATATGTTCAATCTCTTGAAAAGCTTTACAAATTTGTCAGCTGCAAGTGAACACAGTGGAATACAGTATGGTGTACACAAACAATTACAACCTGAATGAAAGTAACTGTTGTAATCCCAGCTACAAGTTGCATCAAGCTGTGACCATATCAGTACACCAATTTATTGTTTTTTCAATTTCTTGTTATAAGTCTTTTAGTTTTTACAGAAATTGATACAAAATCAGGCATATCCCAGTAGTCCCCAACCTTTCTGTCACCGTGAGCCAAACGTTTCCTGACTTATATTTTTCTAATAAGACAATATTGGTGACAAAGGACACCAATAAGCAAAAGTACATGGTAATGCAAAAAACAGAACCTGAATAGTAAAAGCTATGAATGAGTTTTTTTTGAGAAAAACAGAAGGATCCTGAGTACCCCATGAAGACTTTTGCATACAAGTCGAAAACCACTAGCATAGCCAAAGAAGCCATGCCTTCTAAATCTCCAAGTTACAGATTCGAATTTCGCCTTTGAGCTGTACTTTTCTTATATTGCCCCGACTAACAAGAAGAATTTATAAATTACACTACTGAATAGAAAATAAATGAAGAAATATTTGCAGCAATACTGAGCGCTCTGACATGTAGTACAGTATATTAACCCATAAAATATCCTCCAAATTAATGCCAGCAAAGGTACAGTACATGCATGCACAAATGAGCCAATCAAAACCACTAAAGTTAGGTTTTGTAGAGTTTTAATATTTCAGAATTGTTCATTTACAATTTTTTTGCTGCGTACTAATTTTTTGATATCATCGCAAGCGCACAATCGCCGTCAGCATCATCAGTTTGTATGAAATACGATTTCACAGTTCTACAGACACGAGCGACCACACCAACGATCGTTTACAAGACACATTATAAATGCGTATTTTTATTCAATGCCAATATTGCGAAGGGTAAACTTTACAGGCTCGTTATTAACTTGTTTAAGAACGGCGCAAATATGCAAAACGGCACCATAAAATTTAAGTTTTGGGGCCAAGGCACCTCCCAAATTTCGAAACTGTACATTGAGGTAGGGAACTCCTGACAAAAATCCTTAAGTTTTACGTTAAATTAGGTTACTTGGCACGTTATGCGTCTATTCCCGGGGCGGCGGCCACTCCACTGGAGTTTTCTGGGATGGCATGCATTATAAAAATTCTATGCTGCCACCCCATAAATTTCCTGGATTCGTTATTATATTCCTGCTTTGAAAACATACGTTGCTTGCGCCGACACAAGGATTTTCTGAAGACTGGTTTACACCAAACCCGTGCGAGGCGAGCGACGAAAATTTCTTTTCTTTCGTTGATCACGTGTCAGCTTGTTAGTGTGATCATTTTGCCACCCGACACAAAGTAAAAACTGCTAAAAAATCGACGCCTATGCCCTCAAAATTTTAGGCTGTCTGCGCTATCGGTCAGATATAGGAATAGAAATTGACGCCTAAAATTACACCACATGTAGTCATTTGCTTGAGAAGTGATGTATAGGAGTTGGAAAATTATTTTCTCTGCTTGTTTCCGCCCGACCTTCTTCTCCGCCTTTGTTCCTCGCGATCTCGGAGTGTGGTCGATAAAAACGTACTGGGTGTCTTCACATCTATACTTGCAATCGCTTGCCCGTTGTCGGCAGGTGGATCAAGCCAATCACAAGGGCGCTTGCGGCGACTGCAACGGGACTTATTGTTCTTACATTTAAAGATGAAACGATGGGGTAATTTAAAACATTTAGAAGGGCAACATATCGATCCAATTTTTTTCTTGAAAACCTAATGATTTGTCACGGTTAAATACGCGAAGCTCGCTGGCTAACCGGGTGGAATCCTATGTTAACAACCCAACTTACTTGATTTGACTTGGTACAGCTTGACTAAGAAACTCCGCACACTGAAGGTTTCCGTACAGAAGTGCTTCATCCATCGGACCACATCCGTGTCTATAGAAACAACGCAATTTTTTGCCAACGTCGTCGCCATCACACACGCGACCGAAATACTTGTCAGTGGTAGTTTCGTCACAACCGTTTTCTATCAGCAATCTCATTATGTCGACCCGACCACTTGCGGCAGCAAAGTGCGCGGCTGTTTTGCCTTCCTCGTTACACATGGTAGGGTTTGCTCCTTGCTGCAAAACCAAAATGTTAGTCGTCGGTCATTTTTAAAAGAATAGACCCACCCCCTTTAAATAGTACCTATTACGACATCCTTTATTATTTAAACGTCTCGGAAAAAATATCTCCCACTATAAAAAGGTTTGTGCTAGACATGTAGGTATTTATAAACCCTAATCGCGAGAGTAATTATCCAAAGAGTAGTAACAGAGCGGTGTTTAGTGTTACAAAGTCTACAACTCGAGTTAAAATTGTTTTTAAAAAACAAGCGTTGTATGACGTCAGTACCTGAAGTAGAATTCTGACGGATCTAAGATTACCGGAAATGACTGCCCACATTAGAGGTGTGCGACCTCCCCAGTCCTCGTCTTTTTCGTCTATGTCAATTTTTTTTTGAAGCACATCTTCCAACCGCTCGGTGTCGCCAGAGGCAACGATTTCGTGCAAAAGCGACATCAACAAGTTTTACCCACTGGGTGATCACCTTCGGCTCAGTTTTTTACACTTTTGCTAAAAGCAGCTTGAACAATTTTTTTACCGAGTCAAGAGAAGAGTGGGTATATCAACACGAATTCAGGATCGTCTCCATCTAACAGTACAGTTGCTCAGCTCAATGCTTGTTAGCTTTATTTTAATTGGTGGTAAAAAATTAGCATCTCTATTACCTTGATTTTGTTGCTGGCAAGCAACGTTAAAACCGTTTTTTGTGGATTTCTTTTTTAACTACTGTAAAATTGGGTTTTATAACTACTGTAGCAATACAAACGGGCCCAACCTAGTAAGTTAACTGACCGATCGATTGACATATAGCCTACGCACCTAAAGACACATCCAAAGTAACAGTTGTACCACAAATTGTGCAAAACACTATCCTTCCTAACAATTTTGCTATCTGTACGTACAAGCTAAAGCATACTACATTCAAGGCTACATTAAGTAATTTTAAAAATACTGCAACGAATACCCGGTAGAAGCATGGGAACATTACTGTTTGGGGGTAAAAGTCGGTCCTAATGTGAAACGGACCATTGTATTGGTAAAACAAGAATCGATTCTTACAAAACAAAGAAAGCTGATGAAACAATGAGTTCAATGAAATTAAAGCTANTAGAAGCATCGGAACATTACTGTTTGGGGGCAAAAGTCGGTCCTAATGTGAAACGGACCATTGTATTGGTAAAACAAGATTCGATTCTTACAAAACAAAGAAAGCTAATGAAACAATGAGTTCAATGAAATTAAAGCTAGCGTCCGGCGCAAAGGTTCAAAATGTTTCTTGTTGTATTTGTCATTGAGAATTTGACTCTTGTGTATGTAACCAACATTTTACAATTTTCTTTGCCGTCGTTTGAAGCTGAAAAGAATTCAAAATCGTCTTCAACAAAAACTCGCCATAAGTAGGTTAGTAACATTTGTTTTATGCTAATGTTTTGTTATTTTCAATTGGCTACTTAATATTTTGTGTGCATTTTTTGTTGTCGCGTAAAAAACTAAAACAACTGCGTCACTTTTAGTTTACAGTTTAAAAGGTTTGCAAAGTGCAGTTAATGCACAAGTAAAACCAACTTGAAATAGATGCAAAATAGTTGCGCCTAGCAGGTTTGTTATCAGTAAACACAGAATTTAATACTAAGTCTATTTCTTGTAAAATAACACACGTGCACATGTAAAATAATAGGTTTTCAATTTTTAAATACAACAAGAGTCAAAAGCACATGCTAAGAACAAACAATAGGCGCAAATTTTAACCAATTTTGCAACACGAAATTTTCAGGTTTGTTTGATACAGGCAAGGTTGTAGAGAATTGCGTGTCGGGAATATGATATTGCATTAACCGTTTTCCATATTCCGCATTCGTTCCGATTTCCGATTTCATTGGAATCATTCCATCGCAATGGAATGATTCCCTTCTATTTGTTCAAAATCAGCAACGATAATACAAGTCTATCTGAAACGGTCCTTGCGTCAAGCTAGTCTCCGAGACAGGCAGCACCAAAGGTTTAGCGATANTTGTAAAATAACACACGTGCACATGTAAAATAATAGGTTTTCAATTTTTAAATACAACAAGAGTCAAAAGCACATGCTAAGAACAAACAATAGGCGCAAATTTTAACCAATTTTGCAACACGAAATTTTCAGGTTTGTTTGATACAGGCAAGGTTGTAGAGAATTGCGTGTCGGGAATATGATATTGCATTAACCGTTTTCCATATTCCGCATTCGTTCCGATTTCCGATTTCATTGGAATCATTCCATCGCAATGGAATGATTCCCTTCTATTTGTTCAAAATCAGCAACGATAATACAAGTCTATCTGAAACGGTCCTTGCGTCAAGCTAGTCTCCGAGACAGGCAGCACCAAAGGTTTAGCGATATGAATAGAAGCAATTGGTAGTGACAAGCACGACGTCACGCCCAAATCACGGTTTCGACTGAAACATCGCTAAAACTAAAAATCGTTTACGTACGTTTTGTCCCTTTCATTCAGCTTCGAAAAAACTATCTGCAAATTGGCTCATGAACCATTTTTGGTCAACATAAAATATAACTGTCTCCAATGTTTATGATGTCGGTGGTTATAAATGACGAGTCGGTGTTTACGCATGACTTGCGTATTGACCGATAGTAACCCCCACATGGGACTGTAGTAACTGACCTTAATGACGTTGAAGCAGTGTTGGAATAAAATGTACTTTGAACTTTAAGAATGATTGTTTGTTTGCTTTACGTTGTACTGCCAAATTGGTGGTGTTTGTGAATCGCATGCAGGTTTAGCTGGTAGTTGAATAAAAATAAACTAGATGTTTGGTATCTGAAATATCCACTGTCAGCTATAGTTGTCATTGTCACTTGTCTACCATCATCCATAGTTGGTTTTAATAATTTTGGTAACAAAAACAGTTCCACCCCCTTTTCATCAGTTAAAATGCTAAGTATGTATGTGTGCGCATGTGTGTTTGAGTATGCAGGTTAAAGCATGTGTTTGACTAACTTGATGTGTATTTTTCTCGGTTTAATTTTCTAGTGACAAGTTTTTGTAATTGTTTTGCTATAAATTGGTTATTATTGACTTTGATCTGATATGATTATTTACCAACAGTCTATTTTTGGTTGACCTTGTAATATAAGTTGAACTGTAGGTGTGAAATATAATGACATCAGTCCAAGACACACTTTCACCCAATGGAAATAACAGTGATGACAGTAACAGTGAGGGAAGCAACCCTGGTGTTAATGAAAGCCAACAAGGTATTACAGTTTTTTAAGTGAATAAGATAGTTTATGTTTGTTCTTGACTGATCAACTAGCTTTAGTCTCTAAAACCTTCAATCGAATTGTTTGTTATTGAGAGGCATGTCAAAACTACTTGAGCTTGTTTGAGCACCTAAATGTAGGAATGTTAAATTCTATCAGTAGTGCAGCCCTTAATGTGAATTTGGCTCATTCAGGGAATTCTTTACTTTGTTGGCTAGATTTAGTTAAACAAAACATCTACCTAATGTAAGGTTTTTCAAAATTTTAATTTATTGTCTAACAAATCTTTTGGGATCCTGCTGTCAATAAGTTAGCATTATTAGTGAACAAATAGGCCTGCTGGTACAGCCTTACTTTAAAATCAAAATTTTTACCCCAATGGGTTTATTTAGGTTTGGTTGTTAAACAAAGAGATTCTGATGGTAACAATAAGGTTTTTTACTTAAAATTTTATATTTTTGTACATTTACCCTAAATTAAAGTACATAGGAAAGTAGTGGATACATTTATATTGCTTGCTTTAATTGGGCAGCTACTTTTTGTTTAGATATAAATACATTAGTTGCCTTTGTACTGAAATACATTTATTCATAGAACACACAAGTAAATCTTCAGGATTTCACTTATCAGGTTACATATGTATATTTTGTTTGCCCTGCAACCTCTAACTACCAGTATCACATGTCAATATTGGATTGTGTGAAGTATGATCATACCAGACTGTCCAAAGTTCATTTTGCCCTCAGCTATAACAAGTGCATAATGGTTCATTTTAACTAAATGCTATCTCAGCATAAAATTCGTTTTGTGTGTGTGTGGGCAGATTTTTGTGAGATTTGTTTCTGATACTTCAGCCAAGTGTATGTAGATGTGTATTTGGGATTTTCAAGTTATTTGGGAAAAAATAGTTGGCAACATAAGTCACATGCAAATAATGTGTCAATGAAGTGTCTTTAAAGAAACTTTTATACTTGATTGGTGCAGTTTAAAAATGGTTGTAAATTTATGTACCGATATTGTACAAATAATTAGCATTCTCACATTTATCTGAATAAAAGTGTATTTTTGCTCACCAGTTTCAATGTGGATGCATCAACTGCCTCAGGCATTACACTTAAGCTTCTTTGTGTTAGGAAAAATGTTGCCAATGCGATCAACAATTTTGTAATTAGATTGCTATAAGTTTTCCCAAAATTTACAACGTAAAATTGACTTTTAGTCTATATTTGTATTGATATTAAAATTTGTTTTTATGTTCTGTGAAACCATTGCAAACACCAACATTTAGGTGTAGTAAGGCTGATTAATCATTACTGTGGTCAGTTAAATTGGTGCAAGAAGTTAATGATTGTTGTGGGTTGTTTCTGCTCTGCAACTACAAAATCATTATTCTGCTGGAAAAGTTGAGAGATGTAGTTTGAATGTCCTTTGAAATAGTTTTGATGTCATGAACTTGGGTTTTTGCAGCCTGTTTTAAAGAAGTGTTGCCTACTATTTGCATGTAAATCACATTGAATCTGCTTTGATTTGTTAATTTAGTTGCTTCCTACCTGTCTTCTAGTTTCATCTGAACTTTTGGTTGTGCACAAAAAAGCACACAATTTAATTTTTAACTTAATACAGCTGTAGAGTATTTTTTAGGGTCAGTTTTCGAATACTGCAGGTATATGCGAAACTGAAAAAGCAGTTTACCCAACATCAACGGTAGAAATGAGTGTTGGACAAAGTTTTGTTTCGTAAAATTTTTTAGAATGAGTGTTGCACAAAGTTGTGGTTGGGTAAAATATTTTCGCTGACATCTTACTTAAAAAATTGGCAAAAGGAACATTTTTTGTTGAGAAAAATTCGGCCCGAACTTTTTGACGCCGTTGTGGTGCATTACTAGTGAAACCAAATGGTTACGCGTTGATTGCTAATAGCTTAATACGACGTAGTGTTCGCAGGACAACGCTATATTTATATCCACTGCCGGCACCCCGATTGGTGGAACGAAAGGGCGTGCATGGTGACGTCGCAGTGGGAATTGTATGAGCGAACAGGGCGAGAAACTAAAAATTTCCGTTGTGTTGCAAATCGCTGGATAGTTTTTCCGTTCTGTGTTACCTGATTGTCGTGGCATTTTAAACCTATAACGGTAAATGAAACTAAGAAATACAAGATTTCATGCAAAGCAGAGAGTGACTTCAGTTTTGGTATATTATCTTTATTTTCTGTCGTTTCTTGTGTGTTTTAATACAATTGGAAACAATCGTTTAAATTGTTAACTGCTCTCAGTGGTTTTTTTCTTTTGTTAGTGCAATGTAAGTTGTTGCTATGTGTGTGTTTCCATACTTTAACCGCCGTTGTTGCCCAGCGTTGCGCAAAACGAATGGCCCTCGGTCTCAGTGTTAACCGTTGTATTGATCGAATCTTAATCCCTGTTCCATCTGCCAGCTCACAAGACCTGGAACACATCCTTGCAAGGCCCGACCTACTTTCAAGCGCAAGATTGCTAGATTATCGCATTAACTTATTGGACAACTGTGGACAATTCATTGCGAGGATACATACATTTCCTTGTCTCATGACTTGCGACGCGACGTCATAAAACTAAATAAATGGGCATCGCCGCACCAATGACAAATGCAAGGATTTTAAAAATTTCCAATTTGAACTGTTTAAATTGTGCCGCGGCACTCCCTGTACTGGAGCGCCGATTTCCAACTGAAACGAGTCGCGCCACTAGATGACCGCAAGTAACCTCGACCCAATGTAACCTTAGGCGATTCACGCGTGGGGGGTTCCCCGTGTGTTTGGCGCGGCAGCTTCCTGCACCGTTTTTTGTGGTCTAAAGAAAATATGGGCTTAAGTGTAGAAGTACAAGAAATTTTTAGTTTTGTTGCTGTACTTGAACAACTATTTGGCCACAAAATCATTTTTTAGCCTTCTAAAAGGGCCACAAACAGGTTTTCTTTCCTGTCCGCTTTACTATGACACAGGGCGGCGGGGTACGCATGACTGAACTCAGTAAAGTTGTTCACGATTCAGGGCAACTTAACTTTTGCTTCAGCTAATATTAGCAAGATTTGTAAATGGTATTAGTTGGTATAAAAGTTATGTACCGCCGCAGGTGTCTACTGTACAACTGCGTGTTTGCACAGCAATAAAGTTTTTGTTCAACACGACGATTTGCACAAAGACTAAACGACCTCGGACCGTAGTTTGGTCTGTGTAGTTTGTTTTCCCAATATTTATGAGACTGTCACGGTTTAGAAACGGAAGTTTTGAATAATATTAGCCAAACCGGATTACTGAAGTTGTGTGTGTTTTTTCAGTATCGTGAGAACCTTAGGTGACGGAAGTTTTGTAACTGGAGTTTTATGAAAAGATCAAAATGCCTAATCACAATCTGACTTTTTATTGTTGCATGTTTTAACGCAGTCTGAATTTTTACACAGCTCTGCTAAACCACCGTGTAAAAGTTCGCCACACGAGCGCGGAAGCGAGTGAGGCTATGAACAAGTTGGGTGACATCGTGAAAGATGGAGAAGTTGTCGATGGAATTTCCATGGTGCGGAAATATTTAACTGTCGCCGTTTTGTTTCTCATCAACTTGCTCAACTACATGGATCGATTTACTGTTGCAGGTTTGTTAAATAATCGTTTGTTTCACAAACGCTGGGCACATGTGACAGAGGGCTCGTCCTACAGCTCACCACATACAGTTTAGATTGCAGGGTAATGATTAAACTGTTCATTAACGACCCAAATGTAAGTCGTTCGTTTATTATATTTGTCCTATACCCAGTGTAAGTCGTTGCTTTTTATCAAGTGTAGGGACAGGAGGGCTCGTCCTACAGCCCCACCACATACAATTTGGATTGCAGGGTGATGATTAAACTGCACNGGATACATACATTTCCTTGTCTCATGACTTAAAAAAAAACCCTTGCGACGTCATAAAACTAAATAAATGGGCAACGCCGCACCAATGACAAATGCAAGGATTTTAAAAATTTCCAATTTGAACTGTTTAAATTGTGCCGCGGCACTCCCTGTATTGGAGCGCCGATTTCCAACTGAAACGAGTCGCGCCACTCGATGACCGCAAGTAACCTCGACCCAATGTAACCTTAGGCGATTCACGCGTGGGGGGTTCCCCGTGTGTTTGGCGCGGCAGCTTCCTGTACCGTTTTTTTGTGGTCGAAAGAAAACATGGGCTTTAAGTGTAGAAGTACAAGATTTTTTTAGTTTTGTTGCTATACTTGATTAACTATTTGGCCACAAAATCATTTTTTAGCCCTTCTGAAAGGGCCACAAACAGGTTTTCTTTCCTGTCCGCTTTACTATGACACAGGGCGGCGGGGTACGCATGACTGAACTCAGTAAAGTTGTTCACGATTCAGGGCAACTTAACTTTTGCTTCAGCTAATATTATCAAGATTTGTAAATGGTCGAAAAACTGTTGTGAAGAAGCTTATCCCACATTTTATCAGATATTTCTCAATTTTATAAGTTTTACGAGCAAGTTTCATGCCATTTAGTACAAAAAAATATCAATTTCGTTTATCAGCTGTATTTGGCAATTTTGGATTCCTTCGGATTGGATATTCTAGTTTGAACATCCCCTACTTGTATACATTGTTTGGTAATATACGCTTGTCAATCTGTATTTAAGAGGGCTTAAACCTTACACTAAGTTGTTATCAAACACCTTGGTTGTTATGTTCGATCTAATGCCCCAATCATGAGCGTAGACAAGGAGGGAGGGCGAAAGGGGCTATGGCCCCCTTAAATTTTAAAAACTGTATGTCAAGGTAGACTTACCTTGAAAAAAATGTTTTACCCCAAGTCTGATTGCTTGCCCCCCACCCTCTTCCCACTAAGAAATAGGCTGGTTACGTTATCGACCCCAATACTACCACGGCCGCGACCTTGTGTTACCCCGGTTATCTCAGTTCATATTAGTTGGTATAAAAGTTATGTACCGCCGCAGGTGTTCACTGTACAACTGCGTGTTTGCACAGCAATAAAGTTTTTGTTCAACACGACGATTTCCACAAAGACTAAACGACCTCGGACCGTAGTTTGGTCTGTGTAGTTTGTTTTCCCAATATTTATGAGACTGTCACGGTTTAGAAACGGAAGTTTTGAATAATATTAGCCAAACCGGATTACTGAAGTTGTGTGTGTTTTTTCAGTATCGTGAGAACCTTAGGTGACGGAAGTTTTGTAACTGGAGTTTTATGAAAAGATCAAAATGCCTAATCACAATCTGACTTTTTATTGTTGCATGTTTTAACGCAGTCTGAATTTTTACACAGCTCTGCTAAACCACCGTGTAAAAGTTCGCCACACGAGCGCGGAAGCGAGTGAGGCTATGAACAAGTTGGGTGACATCGTGAAAGATGGAGAAGTTGTCGATGGAATTTCCATGGTGCGGAAATATTTAACTGTCGCCGTTTTGTTTCTCATCAACTTGCTCAACTACATGGATCGATTTACTGTTGCAGGTTTGTTAAATAATCGTTTGTTTCACAAACGCTGGGCACATGTGACAGAGGGCTCGTCCTACAGCTCACCACATACAGTTTAGATTGCAGGGTAATGATTAAACTGTTCATTAACGACCCAAATGTAAGTCGTTCGTTTATTATATTTGTCCTATACCCAGTGTAAGTCGTTGCTTTTTATCAAGTGTAGGGACAGGAGGGCTCGTCCTACAGCCCCACCACATACAATTTGGATTGCAGGGTGATGATTAAACTGCACTATTATGCTAAAATTATCCACAATTAAATCAAAAAACACATTTACATTTATGAAGCAGTACTGCAAGTTACATTGAAACTGTCTCTGTTCGAGGGGTGAAGAGGTGGTCTGATTTTATTTACACCATACACAACCAGGCAGTTAAGAATATTGTACTTTATTGACATTAAAGTTGATATAAGTGTTTGAAGATACATCAAGTGGAACTAATCGCTTTGGGCGATTCTAATCAGCGCACAACAAGCAACTTTTACTTTCGACATCGCACTAAGCGCTTCGCCCGGTGGCTTAGTAAAGTTACAAATAAAATGGTTAAACGCTAATTTTTTTTCCTAAACATTTGAATTAGCTAAGCGTAATGTGGGTGCACTGGGCAGCAGGAACTTTATGCGCACGGGAAACTTTGACGTATAAATCTTTTCCGGGTTTATAGCAGGTTGACCTAGAGTAACCTCTAGTCATAGGTTAAGACAGATTAATTCACTAAACGTGCAATACTTTCGTTTTAATTTTTTATCTGAGTTTAAAGACGTCACCAGATGGCATTTGCTGGTACCACTATTAGGGATAGATATCGTCTATAAACATTTTTTTGCTGACTAAAGAAACCTAATCTTAGAAAAAAAATTTGTGAAATTCGTTGATTTAACAGTCTACTTAACATCCATTTATTGGAAAAAAAGTAAAAATGCGCTTCACTAGGAACTAGATTGTACTGTCAACTTGACGAACGCCCTCATACAGAGACTTCCCGGTCAGACGATTAGCTCTGCGTGGACACCAAGCATGCGAAAATTACGAAAGCGATGCTCGCTAGATGGCGGAAAACAAAAACATTTTTAGATTTCCCTATGGATTGCTGTCTGAGGCGCTCGACCCATATACAGACATAAAAACCTGATCGGGATTAGTTCTCGGGANACAGTCTACTTAACATCCATTTATTTGAAAAAAAGGAAAAATGCGCTTTACTAGGAACTAGATCGTACTGTCAACTTGACGAACGCCGTCATACAGAGACTTCCCGGTCAGACGATTAGCTCTGCGTGGACACCAAGCATGCGAAAATTACGAGTGCGATGCTCGCTAGATGGCGGAAAACAAAAAAATTTTTAGATTTCCCTATGGATTGCTCTGTAAGATTTTTACATTTTATTACTAAGACATGTTATTTCTTAAAGAGGTTTAGAAGCCATAAATGCTTTGGCACAAAAACCTTCAAGGTCTTCATATAACTACACATTTCCCCTGATCTGAAACTGCTTACATCCTGCGAACCCGTGTTTAAAATTGTGTGTGATTTTATCATCAGTCCGGTTCCCACGTCATCAAGCGCTTCCCTGATTGGTCACAAACTGACCAATGAGGAAATGTCTAATTTACTGCCTGGATTTAGAGAAAGGTCGGTGCAAGGTCACTATTGCATTCAGTCATCCAAAAATATTTTTACCACAGCGCTTGTCGCACGACTTCTCGTCTAAAAGCGAAGCTTTGTGATTCGACTGTTATTTCCAAACAACATTGGAATGAAAAGGTTGTTGACAAACTCTTTTTTAAATTGGATGATCTATGGATGACAACGCGGTTGTTGTCGCCCAATGAAATTGGTTAAAAAAATTTACAACAAAAAAATGTACTGTCGACGAAGTTTAATATATGAGACCT
>QXVZ01006063.1:0-15627 GCA_008931825.1 Phallusia fumigata
GCAATATTTGTAGTGTTAAAGTGAGTTTCTGTGCGCAGCATAGACTCTTGTATACGTCGTAGCGTAAATGGCGTCGTGCTCATTCAAATCACGACAGCTTAAGGTTAGTGTGTGCACTCTTTGTGAACTGCTAAAACGTGCAGTATTGAAATATCATCCCATATTAGCCTTACTTGCATTGAGTGCCATGATCACCGTTGAGCAGTTGTGCTAGGGCCTGGGCGTGTCGATCGATCACCTCTTGCACTGCGTCGCGACTGCAAATTCGACCGAAAGAAAGGCTGAATTGGTAAATGCGGAGTAAGGGGACAAGTCGCTGCGCAAACAACGTGTTCTCCTGCAGACAAACCGCGTCGATGATGTCACTTTGCTTGTCCAGGGGGAACCCCCACACTGATAAGAGGGAGGATATTGTGCCGGCCGATGTGTAGTTTTTGAAAGTCTGGAACGGCAAGAATGGAAACGTTATTTCAACCTGAAAATAAAGCATTTCTTAACCGAAAAAGCAGCCTTTTTCTCTTTTGCTATTAACAGTAAACAAGTCGCACTTAAACGAAATAAGTCGCCCGATTTTATATTTTATGTCAATTTTTCTGCCCTTGTTTTGCTAAAAGGTTCAAGGACCAATATTATCATTAGTTATTGTACATCCGGTAATTGCAATTAATGCACGTAAAACACGTCATCGGGAAACTTCTACATCGTCACAATGTAGCATAGAAATCACTGACCGACAATCGTTGACGTCAGAGTATGGATATCCGTCCAGCCACTGTCTGGCGCAAGACTCAAAAAATTCGGCCACTTTTATTGCTGTGCACCCAGATGTCAACCGAAAATCTGAAAATGAATTTCACTTTCTTGCACGTGACAATGTACATTTCGAACAATAGTGTTTTATTTCATTATTATTTGTACCGCCCCAGATTTTATTGTGCAATAAAAAACAAAACTGAATGCAATTCAAAAGGCAAAACTATAAAAGAAATACTTTACTGCACAAAAGTTTCACTTAACTACACCTCTTTTTGGGCTTACCTGTTGGTGTGCTGTTCTTGCAGCTCCATTGCTTGTCGGCATCAAACTCGTTACATGCGTCGGTGTTGCAATACTTCGTAGTGCACCCAGTGGGACGCAACCTACCGCCGTCCACCGTACAGTTGAAGCCATCGTCGGGATTCATGCACTGCGTATGGTACTCTTCGACTGAGCACAATACACAAAAGTTGTTAACTCGAAAACCAAATGAAAAACGTGAATTTGAACGACTATATAGCTTTGTGTTTAAAAACTACACGCACATTTTGCCTGTGTGGCCTTGTCGGTATATATTTCTAAATAAATATTCAGAATTTTGTTGTGGTTTGATATATAGGTTTTGTGTGGGAAAACATCTAGCAATTTGAATTTTAAAAGTAAAGCAGAATACGGTCAGTCTCATGGGCGCCACATTTTCCAGGAGGGGTGAAATATTAATGCATACATACATTTTCATTCATGGGATTTTTCGTGGAACTTTTGTAAACCACAAAGTACATTTTCCGGATTTCCAGGAGGGGCAAGTGCTCTCTCCTGCCCCTATGTGGCGGCGCCCTATGTCAGTCTGCATCTTGGCAAGTAAATATAGAAAATGCGGACCTAGCAACTGTTGCTTGAGCGCCTAGGTGCAGAAATGAGAACAACCTACCAGCAAAAAAGCCAGTTCCTGGATAATACACTGTTGAGCAAACTTCGTCATGCTCGCAAACGTCGCCTCTCCATCGGCTGGTAAGCGGGTTAGCTGTCCAATAACTGTATTTGTACCGACGACCGTGGTAGCACACCAGAGCCGCTGCAGTTACATACAAAGTTTTGTTAACCATTTCATCCCGTGTTTTGGTTTGGGATACGCATGCGCATTTTACTTTTTGTCGAAAGATTTTGTCGCATGCGAGATTACTTTAATTGGGTTAAAAGGTTATCAACACATCCGAAGCATTGCTTTTGTTTTCTTTTGTCCAGTGGTATTTTCTTCATGCAGTCGAACCCAGCAGTTGTGGATATCCTATACACTTGGTTTAACAGCCAATCAACAAACGCTGATCGTTAACTTGTGTTGCTATTGAAGAGTTTGCGCTGTTGCATTATTTTTTTTGATGTTCAATTTATCCAGTCAGTCCTACAAGTTGTTAAGTTGTGGCCTACAGAACTGCTTGCAGTCCAGTGCATCGGAGTGTCTAGTAGGAGGTGCGAAACTATAAACTTTGTAGTTTTTGTTTACTGTTAAAATAGCATATTCATGTAGATGTCGTATTTTAATAGAAACATTTTTTTCCTTTGTACCTGTGATACAGCACACATAATTTTTTTGGATAAAAATAAATGACTAAGTTTCCTATCTTAGTTTATTTCTTAGTTTGATTGTCGGTTCCTAAATGTGCAAGGCGAGTAATTTTTCTGGGATGCATGCGGTCGATTTAACAAAAAAACATATATTCACAGAATGTTGTTTAATCAAGGCAATATATTAGCTTACTATTACCCTGTTGATAAAGCGAAGTCCGCTATCATTACGTAATTGAACAACGATTATACCGTCTTGCAGACCCGTTTTTTGCACGTACTTTGATTGGATGTGTTTCCAAAATCAAAACATTTTGATAGTGAAGGTGAATACAATAAGCGACTTCGTTGCAATTGCAAAACGACGCAAAAACGCTTAACAGCGCCATTTAAAAGCCTCTGATACAATCTGTTTGCAGTCAAGCTCCCTGCCTAACTGTGCTCTAGTTCATATTTCAATTTGGGCATGTTGGTAAGCTTAATTTGGTTCAATTGATATTTTGCAACTGGATTGGAGTCGTAACGCTAACAGAAAAATCACCAACTTATCCATTTCATAAAAACACGTTTGTTTAAAAGTTTAGTTAACTTGCTGATTGTCTGCATCAGAACTGCTAAAACCAGTATTTGCGCCACAGATATCATGTCCCTGGTTTTTTAATCTTTATGCACACAATACATCCTCGCAAAGTTTTGCTGCTTTTCTGGTAACAAGGCTATTTTGTTGCACTTATAAATTGTTCAATTCAGCTTGCCAATGCAAATTCAAACATTGTTTTCATAATAATCGACAGCGTTTGTGTCTTAACAAAGCCAGTGTATGTTGTCAGATCATCTGGTCAGATGCTCAATCCATACGTTATTCTAAGTTGGCATTTGCAAACTATAAAGCAGTGGTCCCCAAACCTCCAATTACTAAATGCTATTAACTAATTACAAGAACTAATTCACTGGCTAAAAATTTACATGGCTAACTTTTTCTTGGATTGCAAGTAATAAATGCAAAACTATGATGCCACAAAGAGCATGTTTCGCAATCCTTTGACATTACATGAATAAGCAAAGAAGTTGCTTGCGCACCACTTAAAAGACCTTCGCGTACTACTAGTGGAAATCACTGTCAAACAGTTTTAAGTTTGCAGCACTTGTTCACCCTACAAATCAACAAATGTCGGTGAAACACTATGAATGAAATGTAAGCGCAAATTAATTTGTGGGATTTGCCACGAATCGTTCACGTTCCTTTTCTAACCAACACCTTGCTAAAACCGGTGTATGGAATAAAGCAGAACCTAGTCATCGTGATCTACAAAAAATATGACCGCTGAAAAAATATTCCAAGTACCGTATGCTTGAAAAAATAGACTAGAAAGTGTTTGCTAATTAAGTTAAGAAAAAATATAGGAAAGCCGCGTATGTAAGGTTTATCATTGGGTCCATAAGCCAGTTTTGAGAATATGTCCTTGTTCCAGAGCTTGTTGTGGTTGACAACTGCCTTGGATCTACAAAGAAATACTTTCCAAATAAATTTGTCCATGTAAATGACATTGATAAAAAATTACAGCCGAAGCTTTACCTTTAACGGTTGCAGGAGGGGTGGCCTCCTTTGTTATCGCAGAATAATTGCAACCGTTCCTTGTGCACCTAATTTCCGAGCAGTTTTTGAATGCTTCTTGTTGGTTATGCAGAGGAGGAGGACAACTTGTCCCGAAACCGCCGCAATCACTGAACTCAACAAAATCTAAACACAAAAATCACATAATTTAGGTGAATTAAGGTCCTGGTTTCATATATTTGCGGTAGTGCATCAAGTTAATTCTACTAGCTCGTGGGGCTTAGCGATTGGGCTTACTCGGTACCTGTGGCCCAAGACGGTATTGTTCGCAAAATCATGTGCAGACCAGCGGCTGTTACAAGGTTTAAAATTTTAGCAACATGGAGCAGATTTAGGAATAATAGCATTGAGAATGGTTACTACTCCTAAGCCTGTGGACCAAATTTAAGCTTGATAGTGAAACTACAGTGTTGATATGGCATTGCCCGAAACTCGAGCGCTCTCGTTGCAATCTGTTTAGCAATCAGTTGGTCTGTCGCTCTTAGTACTAGGGCTCTAAAATCCCTTGAACATCTCAATCTGTTAGCACTGGGTGGCGGCATAACAATTACTAATACCCAGAGTTAGGAATTAGCTGTAAAACAGAATATACCGGAAAATCTTACCCGATCCTGGGCCGCCGTTTATTATGTATCCAATCCTCAATCTACATGCATCTAAGCAGAGAATGCTATAAAAGGAGTCCACCACCACAGAACCGTTGACCGTGCGTCGGTGACCGGAGAAACAGTTCAGTTCTACAGGTTGCATGGGTTGGGAACCCACGACGTGAAGAGCCGTCATTATTATTGATAAATAGGTGATTACCACATCCATCTTTCCGGTGATGAATAAATGGAATACGATCATTGTAAAAAATTGTTCAGGTAATTGTTACAACTGTTAAAAAGGTTACAGGAACCTAAAAAAGGTTGAGAACCACTGATCTAAACCGTCTAGTTACGAAATCCGTCTCACAAAACACCGCCTGAAAACGTCTGACAATGCTGGTGTACAACTAAAAACAGACAAGTTGCATTAAAGGACGTGGAAGTAATGTCAACAATACCATTCACCCTCACGACTTCTATACTTGATGCCAACGAAATCCCTACTATTATGTCTCTACATTCCTCAGTGCTACCGCCGCTTAATGTCTGTTGTACTAAGTGGGTGGCCGATCGAACTACAGGCGACCTGTGACGCAAGTCATGATGTAAACAAGCTACGTTCGCGCCTAAATGCACAGACTATAGACGTAGGTTTGTTTGCCCCACATCACGGTTATGCAAACTAGAGTTGGTTTATGCAAAGTAGGCTTGGTCTCTATGCTCCATACTGTTTTGAACAACACCGAACAGTCAAACCTGGCTGGCTTCCTGCTGTCAGACACGACTATCATTATTTTAAAAAGCGACTGATAGGTTAGAAGTTATTGCAACCGAGAAGTGACTGACTGTATTAGATGTTCATTGTGATTCTTTTCACTTTTTTCTTTTCACAGGTCATCTTCGTATGTCCTGAAATTTATCGCAGTCCTACGGAATGTGTGTTTGGATTGATTAAATTGCAAAGGAATTTCGTTAAATGTCTTTACCACATTGTAAAGTTTGGTCGAAAGTAAAGTTTTGTCGAAACAAATTCCGATGTTGTTGTCAAATACACACGGAAGAACTAGCTGCAACAGGTTTGTAACAAGCGGCAAATTATAGGGTAATAAGTTTATTATTTGCACTTCATGTAACGCGCTGATACCAAGACTCTTCTGAAGCTGCATACTATACAACCTTTATATGCACATATTCAACCAATTGGTGTTGAACGGGTTTAAATACATTATTTTGATTACAGTATGCCAACGCAACTTTAGCAGTATTCAAACACAGGACACCGGTCCAATCGGGTGTGATGCTTCACGTGGATGGTGTACACAAGGGGTATTTGCAAAATACACATCTTTTGGGGGGTAATCGGGCCTTCCCGGTACACTACATCATTTTTGTTAAAGCAGTATGCACCCTTGTATACCCATTCACGCTTTGAGTACTTGTGGAGCACCCTAGGGACTTCGAAATCTTTAGCAGTTTGTAAAAAGACTACGTTGCAGTGCGTTCAAGGTCATCTAGCGCTCCCTAGCGGTGAAAAAAAATTGTTACAGTTTGTTTACGGTATACTTTAGCCCGACCTAGCCGTTAATAAAAAACATTGCAATGCGATCGCGGTCCTTTAGCGCACCCTAACGGTTTGACAAAAATACGTTGAAATTTGTTTATGGTCCTCCAGCGCACTTTACCGGATTTTCTCACATATTTTGTGGCCTGTTTACAGTCCTCTAACGAACTCTAGCGGTATGTATAAATGTGTTGTAGTTTGTTTACAGTCCTCTAACGAACTCTAGCGGTATGTATAAATGTGTTGTAGTTTGTTTACAGTCCTCTATCGAACTCTAGCGGGATGTATAAATGTGTTGTAGTTTGTTTACATTCCTCTAGCGAACTCTAGCGGTATGTATAAATGTGTTGTAGTTTGTTTACAGTTCTCTAGCGCACCCTGGCGGTATATTTAAATGTGTTGTAGTTTGTTTACAGTCCTCTAACGAACTCTAGCGGTATGTTTAAACGTGTTGTAGTTTGTTTACAGTTCTCTAGCGCACCCTGGCGGTATATTTAAATGTGTTGTAGTTTGTTTACAGTCCTCTAACGAACTCTAGCGGTATGTTTAAACGTGTTGTAGTTTGTTTACAGTTCTCTAGCGCACCCTGGCGGTATATTTAAATGTGTTGTAGTTTGTTTACAGTCCTCTAACGAACTCTAGCGGTATGTTTAAACGTGTTGTAGTTTGTTTACAGTTCTCTAGCGCACCCTGGCGGTATATTTAAATGTGTTGTAGTTTGTTTACAGTTCTCTAGCGCACGTTACACTAGCGGCTTCTTAAAAATACGTTGCTGTTTGTTTATGAATAAATAAATTGAAGCGTATTTGTAACAAACCGCTATAGTACGATAGAGGTCTGTAAAGAAACTGTAACAAGTTTTAACAAACCGCTGGAGTGTACTAGAGTGCGCCATTTCGATATGATTCAAGGAATAGTATGGATGCACAAACCTTTAAAGAATTTGGTAGAAGCAATGGTATTGCTAAACATTACGGCCAAATTGTACAGTTTTTTTTTGTTTAAACCTTGGTGTCAATACTAACCAAGCGAGCGCTATTAGATTTGATACAACTTGTAAAACTTGCAAATCCTTGAAAATCAAAACATAGAAATTTTATGAAGTTTATTATGAAGGGGTACTAACATGAAAAGCTTTTTTTCAAAAGTTGTGAAAATGATTTTACTATTTACTGCAAGCAATAAACATTTTAAAAATTAAAAAAATGCATATAAGGCCCTTTATAACATATACAAAGATCATGAAACAAACATTAATTCAGAACCAAGATCATGTCATTATGAGTATATTTTTTTCGTTTTTGCTTGAGTTTCAATTTTTTTGTAGAGCACTTTGGAAATTGGACGAAACACTTGCACAGTACATTTACTACATACAGCTAAGAATGCAAATATTTTTGAAAATTTCACAGAGACATATCCACATATGTTTTTCAGTCGGTTTCTTAACAGCGAAAATTCTAGATTAAATTTTTTTTAGGACGGCCAAACGACATATCGAAACACTTGCTAGGCTATTGATTTCGCTGTGGAAAGAAATATGGGACACAGGAAGTAAAGGTCTGTGTTGGAAAAAGGACAAATATTATCACCAAACAATTGCAAAATATAATGCTAAATACAAAAAAGGTGGATAATGCGAAAGCAGCGATTAAAATGTTATACTAGCTTCAATTTGTATAAAACCGACCGATAATGACTAAAAAGTGGAAAATTGCAGAGCTGTTTGAATTCACTTTCACTTTGAAAAGAAATTTACAAGGCCGTTGCAGTCAGTGCGGTCAGGAAAGCGACAAACAGGGAATGGAGCATCTCCTGTTTTATCTTTGCTGTTCCTGATGTTGTGGAAATCGGCGGTGGGGTCGGTGCTGTAAAATCAAACGCCAAAAAGTCAATAAGTGAATGACAAAAAGCTAAAGAACCGACGTAACACTGCACGGTTTGACGGATCCTAAAACAATTTTTGAGTTTGAACTAAACTCTGGTGACTTTAACACTTTAGTTTTACAAAGCGATCCTTTATCAGTTTTACAAAGTTGAGGCAGTCGGATGCACGAAGCTTGCCATAGTCGTTTACACAAAGCTCATTAGGATACGCACTTTCAGCAGGTATCAGTCGTTAACGACTTAACGTGTACCCACCTACACACGCGGGAAACACATAAGTTTCCCAGTAGCCTTCAATGATCTCGATTGAACGTTCTAATGTGGAAAAGAGTTCAGAGTATTCTGGTGGCAGGTAAGGTCGAAACAGCTCAATCACCGCTGCTTTATTGCATCTTGTCTTCCACGCGTGCACAGCCATGGAAAGGACGTTGTTGATCGGACTTTACCATGAAAATAAACAATACAACAGTTGATTGATGCGCTGGTGGCGGCAGTTAGGTTGAAATGTAGGTTTAAAATTGAAAATACCACGGCCGGCATTTCCCGAGATTAAGATAGTAAGAGGAAAGTTACACTGATCACGGGGCCTGCAGTTGTACTAAACTACCACAGATGGAAAGAAATTTGCCGTTTAGCATTTACTTGAGGCATCAACGCCCAATAAATCGTTTAATTTACACATAACCTACATGCAA
Organism: Phallusia fumigata; assembly: GCA_008931825.1. Classification (NCBI taxonomy): domain Eukaryota; kingdom Metazoa; phylum Chordata; class Ascidiacea; order Phlebobranchia; family Ascidiidae; genus Phallusia; species Phallusia fumigata. The sequence goes on from QXVZ01006063.1 coordinate 8,671, forward strand.
AACTCTTCGTGCGTCTGAGCATTTACTAAGCTCGGTAACTCAGCAGCAGCGGCTCTGTACATATCCAGTAACATCGTGTTGTCGCACACAGGATTGTCAAATGTCAACTGAGCCTCGATATTTGGGTCCGGTTTCCCATCCATGTTTTGAAGATAGGTGGAATCACTTTGAAGGCAGATGGCCTTAACGACCTCCGTCTGTGTTTGAGCGTCAAGGCCTAAAATCGTCTCTAATACTCCGTTGATGTGGTTGATGTCTGGAATTCGATCGGTGAAATTCTGCGAAAAAGTACAAGCAACCAATATAAGTAATTTCTATGCGTTGAAATGCGCCTCGGCATATTCCATTCTTTTGTATGTAGTTGACACTCAAAGCTACGTTCTATTCCAATATCCATATGTTTGGGGTTAATTTTGATGCAGAACCAAAAGAAATGAGAAAAATCAAACAAAAGTACGAGGCACATATAGTAAATAGAAGTTAAATTTGAATTGCTTTTTAGCGACAATGTTACTTTGTCTTAGTCATCGCATCAGAGGATTGATGGGTAACGAAATGAAAAGAAAATATCTGCTCAATATTAGTTTCAAAATTAATGTGTTGCTTTGTATGATTTACTTTTATCAAGAGTAGGTAATCAAGAAACTACCTTTTTTGCAAAATATTTTTATGCCTTTTTTTACCTGGTACACAAGGGTGAGATTATAAGGAAGAGAATCAAGAACAGTGGGGCAATTCCCTTCGAAACAAGTGACCACTTCGTTTTCGCCGCAAGCCATTGCTAAGTTGATTTCATGTCTATAACACATAACAGCATTCCGCCAGAAGAAAAATATTAAGCAACTCATAATTGCTTTGCAAGTGTAGGACATCGTCAAAGAAATCTCATGCAAACTACACAACGATTGACAATCAATAAAAGGGAGAATCTGTTGTTTACTTTCATAGACTTTTAAGGGTTGAAACGCTTTACAGTTTATAATTGTTAAACGAAAAAGTTAATAATTATAAGTATGTTAAACATAATAAAACGAGTTTTTTGTGTCAAATGGGACTAAACATAAAATAAAATGTAAAATGCAGAAGAAAGTTGTGACAATACTGATGTTTCATACTTGCATCGGTCAATGTTCGAATATGGATATCCCGTGAAAAGAGCGACTGTGCATGCAATTTCTAATATGTAAACGTCCGTCAGTGTGCACTGAGGTAGAACCAGGATTTCTGAAAATTTGACAAAGCAACGTTTAACCATACATATGCAGATACGTTTGGCAAAATTAACAAATATATATATATATACCTGCAGCAAATTTTTCTTTGATACTTAAGTACCTCTAATCAATCAGGTATGTTATTTAGATAGGTTTCTTTTCAACGAAAGTTTTACGTCGTAGTTTTACGTTACTTACCGTTTTCTGGGGTGTAACATCCGCTTGGTGGCAGTGGAGAGTTGCAGGCGAAAGTGTTGCACGAGTTCCATGTACAGTTGTGGTTGGCCGTCACATTGTATGCTGTCTCCAATTGCGAGCAGGTCGGATCAGACCCTGTCGGTGTGTAGCAACCAGCAAATTCCATTGTCTCTGTATATTGGAAATACCGATTAACGTACGTAGTGGCAAAAACCAAACCCTAAAGTTTTTCTATTTGCTCTTACAAGCATTGGTGAGCACTTGATCGCATGGGCTGAGGCGCTCGACCATATACAGACATAAAAACCAACGCCGTGAAATAAATGACAAGAAAAAAACAGTAAAATTTACTTCACTGGTTCTACAAAATGCTACGTACATTAGTAAAGAATTAATTACTTGTAGATATGGGCAGCTAGTCTGTCGATGCAGTAACGTAACAAAACACATTGGCAAGCTACAAATAAACCTGTGAATTAAATCACTGACTTCAAAACGAACAAAACCAGATTCTATCGCAGTAAGTGCCAAAATGTTTTGATTTAGAGGTTAGTCTAGCTGTTCTGTCTTTGGGGTTCAGGTGTTGTTTAAAACTGAAAACTGAGCTTCGACCAAACGTAAGTTAGTTTACTGTCAGATGTTAAGCTAATCTCACCGACATCCGATGAGCCGGCATCAAAGTAAAACACCGTGTTTTGGCAGATCTGGCCTGGCGGACAGGTTGTTCCAATGTAAGAATTAGTTTGCACTACACCGTTGCGTGAAGTCCTTGTTCCACTGTGACATACCAGCTGAGCTGTAAGAAAGAGATTCGTTGAAGCTTACATCGACTTTTAGTCGTTGATGGAAGTTAAAGATTGTTTATTTACTTAACTTTAGACAGGATGTCTTTATACAACGTTTGCACTTTGATTAAAATGCTCGTTTGGAGTCTGAGGAGTTACGTTGTTGTTTTGAAAAGCAATGTATGTATTGACTGAGTTTCGCAAAGCAACAGAGCGAAAAAAGTTGGCAATCAACCTTTCAAAGCTTGTACTCATTGGATTGTTTGCAATGAAAACGTCTTTAAATTTGACAAAATTTGAAACAACATTTTCAGTTTATTTGAGTTATAGTTTAAATCAGTCTTTTTACATGTGGCAATTGCTTAGAAAACAGGACTAATAACAACAAACATAATAAAGTTTCGTCTAGCACAAGCATCGCTCATGCTTAATCGCCAATTTTACCTTCGATGGCGCAAATTCCAGACAAAACGACAAAAGACAGAAAAACCGCCATTTGCTCCATTTTCTTTTCAGAATAGTTGTTGAAAAAATGTTTGTCAAAAATTCGAACGAACACAATCCTATAGCTGGATAAAATGTGCGGTGGTCAAACATTAGGAAAGTAACTGCCAGATAACCTACAGTAAATATATTGTATTGCAGACGTTTTGACAATCGCTGTTATCATCATCAGAGCAGTGTATTCACTACACACAAGCTCTCTGGCAGTTAAGTTTTTAATTAAGTTACTCTGTAACACCGTGTCTTGTGTTTCTAAATTTGGTACAAAGCGCTGAACAGAAAAGGACAGGCAACCACCTGGCCATCTTTAACACAGGAATTAAATAGGCACACTGTGATTAGTTTTTAGCGAAAACCTATTTATAACTCGCGTAGTCATTAAACCACGCCTACATTTCACATTTTTCAAGTTAAGACTTGACAAGATTGAAAAGCAGTAAACGTATTTACAACCCTTTATTTATCCTTCCTGTGTAAACTTTTATTTTCGGGTTCGTGACCTGGATGCCCCGAAAGCAACAATAGAAACCTAACAATTGGGTTTCGACAGAGGGTATAAAACCCGAACATAAAGCATTTAGCTCTTTAAGTTTCGAGCCGAATTAAACTTTCAGCACGGCGTTGCGGCGCTTGAAACTTTTACGCTCTTTCTGGGTATTTTATTGCTTAGCCGTTCAGGGTCATGAGTTCAAGAGCAAACGTGGCTACGCTTGATGAAACTTTTTTGTATTTTTAGAAAAAAGTTAGCTCTGAATATGTGCAATCAAACTATGTGACGTTATACCTTGGTAATAAACAATCTAAAAAAGTTTATTTCCCGATACGCACGGGGTTTGTTTACGAAATCTCTCTCTCTCTCTCTACATCTCTCCTACTTTCTATTTCTAACTCTTTCACGATTCGCGTTGAGTTTGCATTTTTAATCTAAAATGTGATCTTATAGTTTTCCTGCAACAATTCCTGTATTTTTCCAGAACAGCCAGATGTTTCTCTTAGCTAATTTTATTTTACAACCTGTATTACCGTATTTTAACGATACGTAGTAAAAGTTTATTGCTTGACAAACTAGGCATTTTTGTGTACCCGAAAGGCCTATGATTTTAAATACATTTATACGATGGGTTTGTTAAACCTTGCGGCCAAAGTCAGCAGTTTTTTTACATAAAGCTTCGCGTCGTCAGTAACAGCATCTGGCGTCGTAACATTCGTAAATTCTTTAATGCAATTTGCGAAACTTACATTGTTACCAAACACAAAACTGTGGAAAATTTTGTGGAAGTTGTCTTGGAATATGGGAATGAAACTTCGTGTTTTTTAACAATTTGAAAGTTTAATTCAATATTCAATGCAAGCGATAGACTTGTTCCAATGTATTGGATTGGGTATTATCGACTTGTTCATATTAGGATTGGGTACAAGACCAAATATTATCGACAATTGCAAAATACTATGCTAAATACAAAGCAACAGTGGATTATGCGAAAACTGGTAATGCAACAAATTGTACACGTTTTCTGATTAACATCTTATACTAGCATTCAAATTGGATATTACGACCGAATTACTGATACAAAATTTGCAAAGCTATCGATTTCACTTTGAAAAGAAAATTACAGGGCCGTTGCAGTAAGTGCCGTCAGAACACCGACAAACAGGGAATGCATAAACTCCTGTTTCATCTTCGCTATCCCCGATGTTGTGGAAATCGATGCAAACGTTGGTGCTGCAAAATTAAAACAGGTGATTTAATGGACGAAAGGTTCTTACAGAAACGAAAGGCTTTCGCTGATAGCTTAACGGCGCCACATAGTGGCCAGATAAACGCTTGTCTGATCCAGTTTACATTGAACAAATAAAACGCATTTTCGAAACCAAGCACAAAACGAAAAATTGGTCAACAAACTTCAATAGCTTTTAATAGCTAAGTTGAGAAGATAGGCTTCGCGAAGTTTGTCATGGTCGAATACACAAACTTCGTTTAAAAACTCATTTTAGAACGTGACGACCGCCAATGACGTGAACGTTGATACGAAACGTGTACTCACCCACGCAGCCGGGAAACACAAAAGTTTGCAAGTAGCCCTCAACGATGTCGATTCCCAATTCTATCGTGGGAAAGAGATCCGAGTATTCTGTTGGCAGCACAGGTCGAAGAAGCTCAATCACCGCGGTTTTATTGCATCTTGTTCTCCATGCGTCCACAGCCATGGATTGGAGGTTGTTGATCGGACTGAAAAAAGCAATACGTTGGATGATTAATCGTGGCTTCGGAAGGAGAAATTTTTGGACTATGTTGAAAATCCTTGGATCGGGCTTTACCAGGTTTTTACTCCCAAATACGGGAATTTCCCTGAACTAAGAAAGTAAGGGGAAAGTATGTTGGTCAGAAATGAATTCTATTGCTTCTGTTTGAATACCTGCAAGGCATGATCGCAAGTACACAGGTTTTCTGAAGGTGAAAACAAGTTTCAGTAAAAGCTGATGGGCTTTTCCTAAACTCACACATAAGAAAAACAAACTATTTGTATTTTTATAGAGCCTACTGACGCACCAACCTAAAAGCGTCGAAACTATGATTATTATGATTTTGGACCTTGATAGCAAAAAACAAGAGTTGAGAATGCCAGTTCAGCCCAGCCTTTTTTTTCGATTTGGGCTCAGAAAAAAGGCTTACATTCCCCCATTTTGAGATCAGGGTGTCCGTAGGTCCTAACAATTTTTCACTTTTTATATTAAAACAGTCATTTTGCCTTTAAAGGGGGTAAAAATATTTTGATGGTCGCTGGCCTGCAGTTGAACCTAAGCCGATTTGACATCAAAACATTCACTTTAATATTCATTGCGCGTTAAGCCTTTAAGTTACACTTCACTTACGTGCAAAGCGCAGCGTGTGTTTGGGCGTTCAGTATGTTCGGTATCTCAGCTACAGCAGCATTGTACAGATCCTGTATCACAGTGTTGTCGCACACAGGGTTGTCAAATGTCAACTGAGACTGGATATTAAGGCTGTTGAGAATTCCTGTGATGTTCTGGAGGTAGAGGGCATCGCTCTGAAGGCAGATGGCTTTGATGATCTCGGTCTGTGTTTGGGCGTCAGGAATCAAGGCTAATATTGCGTTGATGTTGTTAAAGCTTGAGGCTTGTTCGATGACCGTCTATGAAAGTAACAAAAACTTTTGTAATAAGGTTTAGATGACGTACCAATACATTTTAAAATAAAAACACAACACAATTATTTTCTTAGTGTATCAATACTTGAAGCTACAAATTCTTCCAATATTTTAGTGTTAGGTTTTCCCACGATCCAAAATGTAAAGAGGAGATTGCGTTTTTTCAGTAAAAAGAAGTGAAAAACAACAAAGAAAAAGATGACAGTGAAGCTATGCCTCAAACACGAAGTCAGTCAATGGCTGTTCGTTAAAAAAGAGATATATATTTCACCTGAGTAGGCATCGTCAGTCTCTAAAACATACAAACNTTATTTTCTTAGTGTATCAATACTTGAAGCTACAAATTCTTCCAATATTTTAGTGTTAGGTTTTCCCACGATCCAAAATGTAAAGAGGAGATTGCGTTTTTTCAGTAAAAAGAAGTGAAAAACAACAAAGAAAAAGATGACAGTGAAGCTATGCCTTAAACACGAAGTCAGTCAATGGCTGTTCGTTAAAAAAGAGATATATATTTCACCTGAGTAGGCATCGTCAGTCTCTAAAACATACAAACAAAAAGGTAAAAAACCATTTTTAGTTAACAAAGAAAAAGATTATAAATTGTACAACAGAGTGAGAGAAATTGAAATTCGAATATCATATCGTATAGGTTCATCGAATACATTGTTTTTACCCGGTACGCGGCACGGAGGTCAGTCGGGATAGAGTCGAGAACAGTGGGGCAGTAACCGGTAAGACAAGCTGTCACTTCAGTTATTCCGCAAGCCATTGCTGAGTTGATGTTAGTTCTAAAACACACATTTTTATTGGGCTAACCGTTTGTTTGGCACAAATAGAGCAGTCTTTTAAACGCCCGGCGGAAAGTAAATTTTTTTAGACAAATTGTAACGGGTTGTGGTTTGCTGCATATTCTGTTGGCTTTTAAGGGTTAAAAAGGCTCCTTCCAATCTCCTTTCAACAAAATTTAAAAAATATTTCCAATTATTTTCGCTAATCACAATGTAAATTTTCGTTACTCTGTGTTATAATTTAAAACGTTTGGAAAAAAAGTTTTTTTTCATACGTGCATTGGGTGGTGCCCGAATA
>QXVZ01006065.1:0-15529 GCA_008931825.1 Phallusia fumigata
TTTCTGGAGGTTCAGTGTCCATGCCTTTATTTTTTCGATTTTTAATTATCCTGCAAACATTGAAACTAGATATCAATAAAAAAAAACTTAATAAAGGGTAAAAAGCATGTAGTAATGCTGTCAGCATCTCTATTGGTTTGTTAGTTTATTGTATGCACTACTTAGGCAGTGATATTCATGGTGACCTAACATAATGGAGCTTCATGACAAAATGCAACACACTACCTACCAAAACGAGTTGAGTAATAAAAAAATGTGCATATTTGCATTTAAACATCAGGCAAAGTTAAGAGCTGGTATGCAAGTTTTGATTTGAAAAGTAGAAAATGCAATGGAAAAAAAATTCTTGTAGTGTCATGGGACATTTTCTTGTCTTTGAAATGATACGATCAAAGAAAAAAGAAAGATGGATAAACTGCAAGTTTCATTAGCTTTGGTACCGTCAATTGGGTTAAATTGTTGTTAACAACCAAAAAACTAGTAATTGCTATGAGCTGAATTGGACAGTATACATATGAAAATGTGTAAAAAAGCATAAGAATATGTCTGTATTAAATGTGGGTGTTCTAAGTTTTCAGCTTAGCATTTTTACTTGGTGAGACAAAAAGGTTTAAACCAGGGTTCGGTGCCCTTTTAAACACAGTGTGCCAGTTAAAAAAATTATGTTAAAATGTAATGACTTTGTGTGTTCACGATGTCACTTTAACCATGTGCATTCTTTAATGCATTGCTGCAGTTACACTGCACTTAACGATAAAAAAGGTAGCCGATGGTCAGGTTTAGAATTAGCAAATACTTGTTGGGGTGGAATTTTTTTTGGCAACTTTATCTGCACTACATGGTGTCCTTTTTTCTATCATGTATGGAAATATTTTTTTCCTAAATATCCAGGTTTCAGAAAAGGAGTTTCTTTTGTAATGATTTAAACTCTCCCAGAAGACTTTATCCCCAAAACAGCATAGCATAAAGTTAAGAAGAGAATGGAGAAAGCTTTTTCACATTTTGTTTAGGTGTGTTTGAGTAAGTCTACAATAAAAAAATTGTGCAAACAGGATAATAAAATTTAAAGTTTTTTTTAAATGAGGAAAATTGTAATGGAATATTTGTTAGTTCATTTTTAGATTTGAGGTTTTACCAAAATATTTATGGTATCTTTTCGTTTTAAAATGCTTTTTGACATACACATTTAGTTAATTTAAAAGTATCGCTAAAAGCACAGACAAAATACTTTGAATCTCTTAATATAATCAATTTTGCCACATTCATTAACACTAATGAATCTACAACAAAGTTAACAAAAATGTGGTCAAGTCGTTTTATGAAAGTGAAAGCTTTTCACTAAAAGCGAGCACTACAGGCTAAATATAACACGCGAGTCGCGCATGCATTTTTTAGGTTCGTCAATGTTTGGATTTTGTTAACTTATTCGTTTTGGAACGAGTTTAAATCGGGCCAAAAACACATTTTAAAAGCACGGAAACTTGTCACTTTTTAGGAAACAGCTTGGTCACGCTTCATCGACGTTTAGGCGACCAAGTTCCTTCATCCGTGAATATTTGATTTCTATGATTTACACATGGCTGCTTCATGCATAATGATAGGAAGAAAATAAACAAATATTCGTTCTTGCTCTTTTAAACATATTTAGGTGAAGGCCATACGTTTACATCATTGCTCACTATAAAATTGTTTTGCTTTAATCAGAATAACTTTTGCCAATTTGGTGTTTTACTAAAAGGTATACATTGATAAGAAACGAAACCTAGCATGGTAACAAGCTGATGGGGACTTTTTTGTCACGTTATTTAGCCTTTAGCGTAAGTTCACGTACTTTTGTTTCGTTACAGATGTTTATTAGGCCATTTCGTGTCAAGTCTAATGTTGCCCTTCGAAGTTCTGAACGGAAACGTGTACTTAATCAAGTGAAACAGCTATATTCCACTGAAGAAAATGAAGAACAACTTTCCAGTTGTTTTTCGAGTAAGGAAGAAACAAATATAGTGAAAGTTCAAACCTACAAGTGAGTGTCTGCTACTAACTGTGCGGTGCAGGGTGGAGTGCTAGAATCAACGTTTTCTTGAAGGGGCAAAGCTGTCACAGTTTATACTGTCCAGAAAGATGCATTATTTTTCGAATTGGACAATCGCTTGTTCCCAACACTGGTTGCCATATGGAGATTCAACATACACTTGCCGGCCTTAACCACACATTTTCCTGTAATATCAAAACTTGCAAATGGTGCAGGTAAATCTTCATGATGTAACCCATATCTCTAAGTCAATTGTGTTTTGCATGTGTTAATGTGTTGATCTCTTATCAGATCTAATGCTACCTGGAGTGGTTCTACCGCAATCAACAGAACAATGGGTCTCATTCGAAAAAGGAGCTGTAGTGGGTATTAACACAGAGGAAAACAGGACCTGTCTATCTCTTGGAATAGCCTTGCTGTCCTCTGAAGACATGTTTCACTGCATAGGTAATTTGATTTTGATCTATAACAGTGGTTTTCAATGNTGCATGTGTTAATGTGTTGATCTCTTATCAGATCTAATGCTACCTGGAGTGGTTCTACCACAATCAACAGAACAATGGGTCTCATTCGAAAAAGGAGCTGTAGTGGGTATTAACACAGAGGAAAACAGGACCTGTCTATCTCTTGGAATAGCCTTGCTGTCCTCTGAAGACATGTTTCACTGCATAGGTAATTTGATTTTGATCTATAACAGTGGTTTTCAATGTGGGGCCAGCACACGCTCTAAAAACATTTGCTATAACTAAGGAGGTGCTGGAGAATAAGGGGAGAAAATTTTGTTAAATGTTTTCATAATATTGACTGTTTCTTTTCTACATTCATGCCGATCAAGCGAGTTTTAAACAAGATAAAATTAATTTATTTTGTTTTTTGCCAATTGAGGTGTTCAAAAAACATATTTTTACACAGATAGGCGTGGTAAAGCTGTACAAATTGTCCACAACTTCGGCGATCATCTCTGGGCATTAGGAGAAAAAGTTCAACCACCAATTGTCAACCCAACAGCCTGTGTCGAAATCGATGAGGTGTTAGAACATAACTCTAAAAGTGATGAAAATTTACAGAACATTGAAGTTTCTCCACCACCAGAAAGTGATTGTGAAGATGAAGAAATAAGTTCAAGATTGCAGGAAGTGGAAATTGATCCAAGTATTGGTGAAGAAGGTGTGCTTGAACCTCAAAGTGAAATTAATTCAGACACAGTCAATGAAAAGTCAGAATTGGAGTTAATGGACAATCTTTTGGAGTTTTGTTTCTTAAATGGGCTTAAAGCAAGGTTAAAAGACAAAGACCTTCCTATTTTGGCAAGCACTTTTTACAGGCAAGGTTGAAATTGTGATGTGTTAAATTCTCTCTGTTCCCAGTGTTTTAGCAAAATCTAAATTTCAGAAATCATGTGTTGCCAAGTTGCCCGTGGACAAAAACTTGGAAATAAAGAAGACAACATTTAAAAAGTTTGGCAAATACCTCAAACATGTTGCTGTTATCAATCTTGTTGAAGTAAAAGAACTATCTAAGGGCAATGATAATATTGTTGCAGTTAATCGAGGCCATGACCTGTAAGTGGGTTATTTCCTATATCCAAAGACATGGTCTCAAAAATTTTATTTTTTTTTCAGGTACCGCTCATTTAAAATTGTTCCCACCACTATTGTAAAGGATGAAGTCTCCACTTCGAACACAGAAAGTTATTGTGGCGTTATTACACAAAAAGTTTATGAACCACCTGAAGTATCAATCGTATACGGTGTTAGTCATTCTACCAAAGAGTTTTTTACATTGGTTGGTGTAAAAAAGGTAAGGTAGCAAAGAATATGCAGGCCAACATTCTGTGTAAACAATTATTACAAAAACCTGTGTTTTTTCACATAGCATTTTTTATGCTCAAGCTAAAACTGTTATCTTCTTTAGGGTTCAGTTTTTGCTTCTGGTGATATTAGACAGTTAGTAACAACCTATATTAAAGAAAATGATCTCGGCAAGGGACGAATGGTGACCCTTGATCCTATACTGCACAATGTTGTTTGTGGCAAGGGGCAAGAAGATACAACTGAAGTTACATGGGACCATTTATTCAAAACGTAGGCAACTCGTGAAATATCTTCTCTGCTGCTTATATTCTATGTCACCGTTCTATATTCATTTAGATTATTGTCGAAAATGCAGTTGAATCACAAAATATCGTTCAAAGGAACTAATCCGATCATAAAGAAGGGGGAACCCCCTACAGTGAACATTGCAACACAAGTCAGAACTGGAAACAAAAAAGTAAGCTGTGGAAATTGATATTTTCAACTATGTGTTGTAATTGGGCAGTTATTAACAATGAATAAAAACAGGTAACATTGGTCAAAAATCTGGAAGCGTTCTACATTGATCCACAACAGTTTGCAGACATTGTTCGTAAACAAGCACAGGCCAGCACTTCCCTCTCAACTCTACCTGGTTCAAATCCGAAAAATCCCACACAACAGGTATGAAATGACATGTGAACTATTTCAGCTGTATATCAGCCCAAGGCTTACCTGCTAACTGTGTTTTTTAAAATTTGATTTCAAAAACTAAGTTGCAATTGCGTTTGGAAGACGTGTTACCTTAACACAATATTAACCTTGCATTTGGAACAAATTCGTAGCCTTGCAGAAAAAGACAAAAATGTAAAAAAAATCAACTTGAGAATAACGCACTGAACCCGTTTCGTATTGCGCAGGTCTTGATACAGGGAAACCAGGTAAACTGCGTGGAATCGATTTTAACTGGAGATCGCTACAAACTCCCATCCAAGTTTTTAACCGGACTCGAAAATGCCCCGAAAAAGAAAGGGAAGGGCAAGCGTTAATTAAAACGCCCTTTCAGATATTCGGCACAATTAAGTGTCCTTGCATTTGGATTTTGTTGTGGACATATGAGCGGAGTGCCTTTTTATTTACTAGTTTCGCGGTGTGTGTCAGGTGACATGAAAACGGTATATTTCTGCAATGCAGATGGAAAAATTGAATTTAATATTAAAGAGTTTCACGCGATGTTTGTTTCATTTTTATTCGTCTTGGGTGGAACAACGCCTGAATGCGTTATGCTTGTAATGAGTCAACGTGCGCTATATGCCTCATTGCAGTTCCGTTGGATAATTTTTTCGATTTTTTTGAAGTTTGTGACTGAAGTTTGAGTCGACCTATCGGGTTCCACTATGTTGGAGCAATGTCACTTAAGTTTCTTGCTTAAGCAAACACAAGTGATCGGGACAGGATTAGAACCCACAACCTTGCAAGCAAAATGCAGTCGCGCTAAACACGCAAATGAAATGTTAAGAAAGTTGCTTGCTAGAATGTAAGACAGGCTGGTAGTTTGCAAGGACTGCATTGTGACAAACCCAGCAGTGTAGTGGCAATTTAAACTTTTCCTCGACTCTAGTACCTCATCATTCACTTGTAGAGCCGACGGAGCGGAGTTTCGACTCGCTCCGGTTGCACTACACCCCTTGTCAAACCACACACGTTACGGCACAACACTTACTACTTTTAGTGGCGAACAAGAAATACTTGATGTACAATGCTTCACACAAAATACTGAAGACAACACCTACACATTTGAGGACTGAGATACTGCAGTGGAGGCGCGAAGCTGAGGGGAAAAATCACGCATACAGCTTTTCGAACAGTCACAGCTGTGTTTCCAAGGCCACAGTATATCTCTCCAGTTGTGAAACGAGCCAACGAGGCACAGCGAGTTCAGCAAGACGTTGAACCCCGTCAGTACGAAGTGAAACAATGGCGAAAGAATTGGTTCGTCGAAGTGCAACCGGACGATCGTTACCGCCATAGAAATCACGTCAGTCAGAAAGCAAACGCTGCCAGTGGTGATAGTTCTCCATATCAGTGCGCGCATATTAGATGCCGAGTTGGAAACGCGTCCGTTTGGGTTCGAGAGCATTTTCTTCCTTTCACGGTTCAGACGGTACACCGGGTACACGAATAAAAACACCAGTAGGCTTTGTATAAAGGCGCAGCTAATAAGCCAGGAAGCCGGCTCGAAGATGGGATGCCATGAGTGCCAGTAGAAGGTAAGAGCAAACTGACTGGCGGCAACCAGCGCCACAGCCAATATAGACAAGTTACTCATCACTATCAACGGAGTCTTTCGCGTGTGTAAGTTTCGCAATGGCGAATCGCCGAAGTAGAACAACCGTTGGCGGATCCACATGAAAACGTAGGTTAAAATAATAAGTCCTCCGTAGATCAATCTGTTTGCGAGCATTATGCTCCCTTTATAAACTCCTGAGCGAACGATAAACTGCTGAATAGAGAGGTAGAAAACGCAGCCAACTGCTGCTCCAGCGCATACGGCCATCATCAGTGCCTTGTACAACCGACCTTGTTCCGTGATCCGGCTGTCTGCCGCATTGTTGTTCTGTCTGCTGCCCACACAGCTTGATATTAAGTAAGAGAAGATCGCACAAAGCAGGTAGACCGCTCCAGCAAAAATGATGTTTAGTATAACGTACATGAACCAGTCTTCAAACTCAAAATCCTGAATTCCAAATGTCGAATTGCTGAAAGTAGGTGTACCTCCGTTTATCGAGTTGCTGTATGTTTTGTTCATGATGAAAAATGCAGCTTATGAGCAGCGGCGTGACAAGAACATTGCAAGGCTAGTTTAGGAACAGAAAATTTGTGGAGAACTGCACAAGTTGAGGGTCAAGATTCGAACCAAACTTTCCTACCCTGTCCTGTTCCTCAACAAACAACCGTCTTCATATTTCAGAAAGAGTTACTTTGCAATCTTTGCAGCATGCATCCGGTCTACATCGTATAAAGTGGATGATATGACGAGGCAAAATTAAGTTCCGTTTTTGTGGGCGCTGTGTTGTTGGGAAATGTCACGATTTGGATATATAAACTCGTAGTAAAAATAAATTTGTCTGGGCCTAATTAAACGTAAAATGGGCTGGTCATAGACTAACTTTGTTTGTTTGCAGGTGCATTTTCACAAATGTTTGGGGATAAACTCTTCGCAACTATACCACGATCAAGCAGATATTTATACCTGGGATATTTCTTCTTGATCCGCCCCTTGGCAAAATGTTTCAGCCCATATTCATTTTAAAATTTGTTTGAGGCGACTTTTAGGCCACATGTGGTCGCTATAGGGCTTGTCACGAGTTTGAATCAGCTCGACATGGTCAGTGCATTAAAAACTCATTGACTCTTTTTGTGAAAGTTTAAGTGAACGCTTTCTCCTTGAAACAACAGCACAATTCGGAGGCATTAACACAGTAATGGTAAAACTTTGAAAACCCTAGAGACAATAATCGGCTCGAAAACGAAGGTTCACTTTAATAGTTTATCACAGTTTACGCATACCAAGCAAAAAGCGCAAAATAAACAATAGAAAAATACTTTAAATAGGGACAGCCACCGCTTGTGCGTGTTGGTGGTCGTTACCACACAAGGCTTTCCACGGAAATATCATCGTCTTCCAGTTGCTGAAGGACCCGACAAGGCCGGCTGTGTTGCACAGACAGTTCAAATCGGTGAACAGCATGACACCAACGGACAACTGAGGGTTGTCGATACTTGCATTTACGATTCGTAAAATCACATTTATGAAATCCGTAAAAAAGTGAACAACAGCGAGGAGCAGGCACCTGCGAACAAGCGATTGTACGCTGTCCGTTGCCACTGACATCCTACCTTCAGATTTTTTCCCGAAAAAACGCTTTCGCTGCTTATTGAGAACGTGAAGAGGGTACAGGAACAATACAAGTAGCGTGCTTTGCACCAGGGTACAGCCGACTAGCCACGATATAGCCTCGTATATCTGGTCGAACTTTACGTGCCAAAACCACACTAATACTAACTGAGTGGTAGCGTTCAACACAACGAACACCAGAGACAGAGAGCTGCAGACCTTGAGGTATCGGTTTTTGTGCAGATGACGTATTGGCGACGAGTCGTTGTAAAACAGCCTTTGTCGAATCCAGAAGAACGCGTATCCCAGGACGATAAGTCCTCCATACACGTACCTATCAGCGAGTTGAAGGTAATCGAAGCCGTCTGGGCTAAACAAAATGGCTTGCTCCAAGGCAAAGTGGACCAAGCACAATAAGGCCGTAAAAACGCATATGATCAGCATTGTGAGTTTGTACCACGTTGCCCCACTGTCCACATTCCTCTTGGTGGCCTTGCGGACGTGGAATTCATTCCCATAGTGGTTCTGATTGCTGTTTAACTCGATGTGGCTGTTTGCAGAGTCGTGAAGGTGGCCGTTGTGCTTCCGATGCTCCCCGACGCGCTGTTCGATGAGGCCACGGGCAAAGAAGTAGCATACGACGGCGCAAAATACGTAAATTGCCAAAGCAAACTGGATGATGATGATTCCGTAAATAACCCAGTCACCAGGTGTAAAATCTTCTGGCTTCAAAAAACTGCTGTTTAACGTTTTATTATCGTCCATCGCGTTAAACTTGTTTTACTGAACTGAAATACATTGTTCTGCAAAGTTAAATACATATGTATAAATTGTGACCTGGTTTAAAAGCTACCCTCTAAACACTATATGACCCAAGACTGTATGTGCTGAGTAAGTACTTAACAAATCGAGCTTGGTCAGTTGCGCTAATGGACACTAATTGATTTAGGCCTTAATGTCAAAATGTTTTTTTCTTCTAGAAAGTCACCAACTGCAGACATCGAGCACTTTGTGCATTAAAGCGACGTAGTCATATTACACTGATGCTAAAACGACATCATACTTTTTTGACTGTTCATTTGTACTTGCCCAAAATGCGTTTAGCCTGTTTATCGAGCTTTTCAAAGTTCTGTATCTGCGCCCACCCCCAAAAAGATTGAGCTAATTTTTCTAATAGACTCTTTTATTGCTTGAGTATGCCCTCGCTTACGGTAAAAGTTCATCCCGCTAAACGTATACAAGCCCAGGCCTTAGGCTATACGTCGTCCTAATTATGCGGACGAAGCGAGATAATTGCGCCCACAGCTGACACCAATACAGATTGTTCCTGTACTGCAACACGAAAAACGGCACTGTTCAACATCCCATGGCTTACAAACACAAACAAGCAGCTATGGTTGTCCCTATCTGTCTGTTTACCTGCCAAACAATATTCGACTGATTAATCATCTCTTTTTGTTGTTGCTGTCACTAGAGACTGGCGGAGTGTGGCAGTGAAGGCTGCTTCTGATTTCCCCTCAAGCAAGTCACGACCAAGCAGCATGCCGTCACAGCACAGCTTCAGTGATGACAAAGCAGTGGCTTCGTTCAGCGCAGTCAGACTGATAATTTTATTAGGAAACACTCGACCCCCAAAACGGTCACTTGCAGTGTGTATCACGTGACGCCAGGCGACGTCTCTTATTGGTGGGCGCCTTTTCGTAGCACCCAAGCGACCGGAAGGCAATTTACAAGGCAAAAGTTTGACGCCATCGGAAACACATTGACAGAAATTGAAATTTGAACTTGAAACAATCGAGGGAAGGTAAACTTGACAGTCCTGAATGTCATTCCTGTCCGGTGCAACGGTCCCATACTTGCTTAAAGCTGTTGGCAATCTCTGGGTACTTGAAACGAACAGTGAACTTCTCAATCGAGTCGGCCTCCTCTGTATCATTACAACATTTTTTAAAGATCAACCTAAACGTACGTATTTAGCTCGAAGCGTATATATAGACAAAATATAATCGGGTATTTTTAATCAAAGTCACGAACAAAGTCACTATTAGACCTAATGCACGTATCTGGTCACGTTTACACCTTCCACTGTCACGTTCTTACCAGCTCTGTCGTGTGCGACATACACCCACGATTTTTCGGTGCTGGAAATCAATTTCATGCCGGGCTTGATGAGATGGTTGGCGCACACTTTTAAAACCTGCAGCACAGAGGAGTTTGTTAAAGGATCGCTTTGTTTACTTCCCACAAATAAAAGTTTTTGCGGCACGGGACGATCTTTTGTCCGTGCAGTTATGGGATAAAATGTTGGGAAAAGTTTTCAGCTATAGGTATCGGTTTGCGGTCATTAAAAGTGACTTCCAAAGTACATCTGGTTTGAATATCTTCTCACCGACAAAACAAAAAACGGGTGAATAACAAGTGCTCCCCCCAAGCATGCCAATTAAATTCATTTTCACAATTTTGTTTGGTTTAGTAAACAATGTATTTTTCAAGACACAATATGTGTCCTATTTGGAAGGTGAATCGTCCATTAAAGCTAAATTGAGGGTCAGTACAAGGACCTTTGCTCCAAATGAGGCTGTAAAAAAGAAGTAGCTGTTTTGTGTAGGCAGTCGACAACTAAATTTACCTGTTCGCGTCTCATGACGACCCTGTAGCTATTGAACTTGGGGTGGTGCAAGATTTTCATGTCCCCCAAACCGCGTTCTTTCCACGCATTCCCGGCTTCATCAAAGCGATACAGCTTACACCTTTCCTTAAAAAGGACCTGCGAAAAAATACTGTGAGGTCACCTTTTTTCGCAAGCAAGAGGTTCGGAAGTCACGAAGCCACTACACGAAAACAGATGGACCGATATTACACGATTTTTCTTGCTTAATCACCGCACCTTCAGGCAGTTAACTGAAGTTCTTGCAGCGGTTGAGTTGTCAAAATTAGGTCACAGGTTCGCTTTAAAATGTACCCCCTTTATGGGGAAGTGGATTTCAGAAGTGGATTTCGTACAAACATGCAAGAAATTGTGTGCAATGCCGCATTTCAAGTGAGTTTCTCTTTGGAAAATTTGCATAGGTTTACTGCGCGAAACTCATTAATCTAAACCAGAGCTTCCCAAACTAGAGGTCGCGCAACGATTTGGTGGATCGCGAATACATCAATTTCCAACAAAGTGCTGCAGATGTAAAATTATTGTTTGACTTTGCTTTCTAGTAATACCCTTTCAACAAATGGTACGTTTTGAACAGCTTTTTTCGTTAAACGTTAAGGGTCGCAGAGTTTTTTTTATAAATCAGACAAACAAGTTTGGGAAGCCCTGATCCAAACCAGCGTATAAGGGTGAATGTGCAGGACTGTACTGCCCATAGCAGAGTTGGAAAACGTGACGTCTCGCGAAATAATGTCGCACGCACACAAGCATTTCGACCTAGTTGGGAATATCAGTGGGTGAACGCAACGTCATGGGAGACTCAGCACACGAAAGTGAACATGTTTACAGTTTGCAGAAAAACCAGTCACCCGCGCTAAAAATTGTTGCACATGACTTTATGCTGACTCGGAAAATTCGCTGTGTCAAGTAACTGTCTGGTGCTGATGTGACGTCATTCGATATTTTTACTTCGCTGTGTCAAGTAACTGTCTGGTGTTGATGTGACGTCATTCGATATTTTTCCACTCCCTAATGTAACGCAGAGGTCACAGGGTCATGATAAACAACAGCAGGAATGGGCTTAACCAAGATATTACCAAACTACGGGTAAAATCGATCTTGTATAAATACAGTTTCCACTTTACTAAAACGTCACTTACGAGTGACGTCACAATGTTCCAAACACCCATCTCATCAACAAGAGATTGCAGATTATGATTATAATCCAAAAACGTTAATGTGAAATTATTGGCAAAATCGCCAAATTTAAACTTAAAAAGCTTTCCAAACACCCCCCGCAATAGTGCATCTGAAATATCAGCTATAAACCATGCGGCAGCAATTTCTTTTCTTCGCGAGTAGAATCGTATCTAACGCAGGGTTTAAAAAGCG
Organism: Phallusia fumigata; assembly: GCA_008931825.1. NCBI lineage: Eukaryota > Metazoa > Chordata > Ascidiacea > Phlebobranchia > Ascidiidae > Phallusia > Phallusia fumigata. The sequence goes on from QXVZ01006065.1 coordinate 11,757, forward strand.
ATCAGCGGAATCTTCTAGACTTATTACCGACCTCTTCATCTTCTTCGCCGGTTTTCACTTCAATCATCGGTGGCGGTTCGGCCATTGCAGGTTTATACTCTGGATCATAAGCCTCGGGATCTTGCTCCTTCTCTGTATTGCTGAATAAAACTTTGTCGGCGGCAGATACGTTGAACTGCACAAGAAAGCGACGCACATTTAGTCAAATAGGAATCCACAACCTAAGGATGTTTCTAGAAAATACCCCACTTTTGCTCTTGTTACATTTTTTCAGTATTGTTGCGCTTGTAGTGGCTTTATTACCGAGCCTTGTGTAAGATTCCGTTACGTTTGCATTCAAAATGAGTGGTCCGCTTTGTTAATACACAGACTTAGATAATTGAAGTTAAACCCTAAAGATTATTTCACCAAATAGGGCACGTTCAAAATATTCTGGTTAACAACCAGACTTATGACTACAAGCCGCGAGACTGGCCTGAAATTACAGCTGAATAAAAGTTAACAGAAACAAATTACAGCTGCATCTTTTCTGCTGCCAAACGACTGGTTGTTGGTGGCGCTGGACGCCATAGCTGCAAATGAGATAGCGGACGAGGTGAAGTTTCCAAACAAGTTTCCTCCTTCGTGTCCAGTCTGGACAGATTCCGTCGGATTCTCAGGCTGGTCACGTGGTGCTTCCTCTACTTGTTCCTCTTGAGGTTCGGGTTTTGTTTCTTCTGCAACACAACGAGCAGTTTTATAAACTGGCTTCACGTATTTTTGCCCATGTTATCGTAATAAAGTTTAATTGAGATCGAGAAAAAAATGACTTGCCTTCAGGAGGGGGTGTTTCAGGTGGCGTGTATTCACCGGTTTCGTCACGTGACTGATCGGGAGTTTGTGATTGGTTTTCCTCCTCGGCGTCTTCCTCAGGATTGTCTCTTCGCCTGATGTAGTCGAGAATTCGATCCTCCTCGTCACTATCAAGGTCTGTAAAAAAAGAAGAAATTTTGATTTGCGGAAAAAAATTGTATAACGTAAAAGTGTTAAAACAAACTTGAAAGCTTAGAAAGGTAGTAAAAATGTCCAGCAATGTAAAAGTGTGAATCTGGTGCTAAGCAGATACAAGCCAGTACTTTGGTGTTAAACATTTTCTACGTTTTAACAAAAGTGTTGTCATGATCAGGAATGGCTCGGAAAAGCGGCGCAAAGTGACTTGTCGCGGTGAATAAAAATATTCTTATTATTTTAAGTCAAAAACCATGAATTCTGTTCCTCAATGAATCCGGTGTAGTATATAACAGCAGTTTCCTGAAACAGCGGTTATACTAAGAATGCCATCGCGTTTTACGAACCTTCTAGGCCGGTTTCATCCTCGTACAAAAAGAAGGTTGGTGGAAGTCGAAGCTGATTGGCTCGTTGTCTCTGTTCATCTGTGGGCGTGGCCTCCCATACGAAAATCACGTCTTGGGGCGTGGCAGCGCTGGGAACGGGATGTGCGCCTACGAAGTCACAAAAGTCATGCAATGTGTTCTTTGAACAAAACACGACCTTCTGTACAGTACAGTGCCTNTAAGAATGCCATCGCGTTTTACGAACCTTCTAGGCCGGTTTCATCCTCGTACAAAAAGAAGGTTGGTGGAAGTCGAAGCTGATTGGCTCGTTGTCTCTGTTCATCTGTGGGCGTGGCCTCCCATACGAAAATCACGTCTTGGGGCGTGGCAGCGCTGGGAACGGGATGTGCGCCTACGAAGTCACAAAAGTCATGCAATGTGTTCTTTGAACAAAACACGACCTTCTGTACAGTACAGTGCCTAAGAAAAACACAGTTCTACAAAATTGCGTACTACCAAATTCACGTAAATACTCAATGAATTTCAAGTCTCATCAATTCTGAATGGCTTAATAGGTTCCAACAGGCACTAAAGGCAAAGAGGTATGAACTAAAGGCATCACACTAGGGGTCGGCACCCCGTGGCACCCGCGGTGATTATTCATGGCACGCCAAATGTTCATACCGAGTTCATATTCCATGGCAGTTTAATGTTTACTAAACTTGACAAATTGTTTGTGCCCAGATACATTATATTCATGGTGTTGTGATATAAAGCCAGGTTACCACTCTTTTATAGATTGTAATGTAACTAAGCCAGGCGATACATACTAATTAACAGAAAAAGTTGGCGCGAGGAGTTATGGGCATTTTAACTTGGGAGTGTCCGAAGTGCGACCGACATTTCACGCGACCCTATGGTTTCATGCTGTGTTAAACATGGCCCGCCACAGTTTGGATTAGGATTTAGGATTGAAGCGACATGCGACTTCACGCAAAAGCTTTCCATGGAACTTTATTTACAGACAAGGAGGACGAGTACTTGGCACTGGCGCAACACAAATCCAATGAGCTGATAAGATCGTTGTGCAGCCGTGTATATGCGCACTTACCTGATTCAAATTGACCCTTATTACAAAAAAAATTGATTGTCCTGTTTTAACATGATTTGTGAACTGACACTCTGCATATAAAACGTTGCCGACCATGCAGGCCACTATTCGTTTTAAACAAAACCATTACAAATGACGTACTTTTTTCCTCTTGAGCATCGGCGTCAGGCTTGGTGCTGTCATTGTTCGCGGAAAAAAGCTTGAACGGCGCCACGGCAACGTCGGGTTTCGCAAATATCTGGGTGGAAGGTTGGGCGGCGCTCGGCCCGGCTGTAACAGCGGAGGTCGACGGCGGGCCATCACCGAACAATGACTTGATCACAGCCGGTTTTTCCACCTGTTGCGGAGAAAATTGGAGGATTTTACATTACTCAACATACTTGTACGTTACCGGACATTCCATATCATGTCGCGATGCATGTATTAGCGCGGATCTTCTATTGATGTTTATAGGTTTTAACCAATGGTTCATCGCCTTTTTTGGATGCATACCGGATTGTGTATCACCTGATTCTGAATTAGCCTGAGACATTTGGGTCTAATGGGACTAAATTGGCAACAAAAGTACACAGAAATGAAGGAATTCATAAATTTTGGTTTAGCCAAGCGCCGGTCATCACCATGATTATTTGTACCTTCTTGGGCTTGATTAAAATTAACATTTGTAACCACTTTTTTGGGTTATGAAAGATTGGACGGTTCGGCAAGTAGTAACCCTTAAACCCTCGCGATTCTTGCACACCTTAAACTTAACGACAGCTTATAAATCCTTACCTGTTTTGTAGGAGGTTTGTCAGGTTGACTGCTAGGTGGCGCAGGTGTGCTCGTACTTCCGAAGTTGAAGGAAATCGAACTGAAGTTAAACTTAGACGAGTCTGCCGCCGGTTTTTGACCTTTCGCTAGAAACATAAAGAAACCACATTGCGATAAATCAGACTGACCCACACAATTTAGTCTTTTTTGCTGCAAATAATACAGAATGTAAGACATCTTACAGAAGAGGTTTTCGCCGAACTGGAATCCCTTGCTGAAATCTTTTTGCAGCGGACTCTCTACGTTGGCGAAGGAGAAGAGCGGGGCGGCCGCGATTGGCTTCACAGGAGATCGCTGCGATGATTTCGAGTCGTCCCCGCCTCCCGACACAATAGATTCGTCCTCCGGTGCGGTTGTATCTGTTCAGAAATTAACAGCAATTAAAAACGTAAAAACAAAACGTCCCAATTTGAATCCTGCCCTCACGCACAGGGAATTTGTTACAATACAAGAGGGTCTGGCTGGGCGTTGTAAGAAAGAATTTTTTACGTGACCACTACCAGAGGAAAAACTAGGTCTTATGTACTAGTCCTACA
>QXVZ01006069.1:0-10231 GCA_008931825.1 Phallusia fumigata
CAATAAAAAAGTATTGGGTATTATTTTGTAATACATACAGTATAATACCAATTAAGTGTTTGTAAGGGCAACTATTCATTCCGTACTTGAATGGTTTCATGAAGCTAGATGTTTTCAATTTCAACAACTAATATATACATGAGCTAAAACCTTTGTATTGGTTACTAATGATTAGAGATATTCTAAGTAAATTATTCAATCTTTAGGATTCGAATTCAAATCCAAATGTGACATTTATATTGGGTAATTGGAATCTACATTATTTTGTCCAAAATAGCATTTTTTGACCAGATTTTTTTGACCAGTTAAAAACCCTTTTACAGTATACAGTATTTTTACAATATTATGTTGAATCCATCTTAACATTACAATTATCTCTTGCTAGTGTTTAATGCCTGGGCCATCTGCTTATGGAAGTTTTTAATTGGGTATTCCCCAGTGGAAACAAAACAACATACCATTTTTAAAACAGGGTAAAATATTTTTGGTGTGCACTGGCCTTTCTTCCTGAACATGCTATGTGTGCCTTCCATTTTTTTAACTTTTAATTGGATTACAGTGGTTAATATTGCAACTCCCAAAAATTGTTTTAATGTTGATTGTTATGTCACACAACAAATATAGAACATAACATAGCAATGCAGTAAAAAAGTTTGCTCAATCAATTTCCATACAATGGTATATTTAGCTGGGGAACATTTGGTAAATTAGTGATGGATAATTTAGAAGTTTCCTGCTTTTTTGCCATTGGTCTGGATCTTAAAATAGAGATGGTGGACCAACTAACTATTATATGTGTGGGAGCCCATGCGACCTGGTTACAACTAAGGGCAGTGGGTCTCAAGCTTTTTTCTGTGTTTAACCTCTTAAAAATATTAAGGCTAGATTCCAAAAAGCCTTAATTTACCCATAGATTAAAAGTAGTGATTTGGCTTCAATTGAGAGGTTGATCATACTTTTAACTTAATTGAACTTGTTTTTTTTGTAAGGTTTGAAGTCATTCTGCAATCGGTTTATGGTTCAAGTTGTATCTGCTGACAATTGCTTGAAACTTCGAGCTTATGCTCAGCGATAAAACCTGGACGATGTACTTGTTAAAACTGATCAGTCAATCGAAGAGAACTTTGCAACAATTGTGAAACACGAGGATTTTATGCAACTTGACATTGGTGATATGTCAGCTATTATCAACCAGAGAAGCAAAGTATGCGAATCCACTACGTTTGTTAAAATTTTTCTAACTATAGTATGCCTCAGATAATCTGGATTCGATTTGGCAAATTCATCTGATTTGGCAAAGATATGGATTATCCATAATATTTGTTTCAGATATTATCTAGATATTAGCATATTGGTAAAAATCACCTCATTGGACTCATAAGCAACCCAATAATGATAATGTTCTTTCAAAATAAGTAAATAGGATATCCGTACACACTAAATACCAAGCTACCTCTACTGCGTTGATCGAAATTGTATTTGCTTGTAGAATTGTGAGGAAGCTGTTTTTACTGGGATTGTGCAATGGGTTAATCATAACCCTCTCCAACGTGAGGAATTGTTTGTGAATCTTTTCTCCCAACTGAATCTTTCTTCAATGAGCTCAGACTTTCTTGCCCAAGTTTCTACAGAGGTAAATTGATTTGATTCAATCAATAATAAGCGTAAACATAATAGTTAGTTGCGAACTTTATACCAAATATAAGGAATCCAGAAAATTCTTTTGACACAAATCGAAGCATTATCTACTTATCCACCAGTTTGTTTATATTCTGACAGAATTTGGTGAGAAACAATTTGGTTTGTGCCAACATGTTGGTTGACAATCTGGTGAAATCAACTCGTCCATCAAACAAGGGTGAGCTGACAAGCTACTGTGGAATACTGTCGCTTAAAGCTACTTTATATTGTGTATAACTCAACAATTATTTGTTTGGACTATATTTAAGTGTTTCCCAAATACCTGTTTGACTTTTTTTCAGACAGTGGTAAAGAATTTCTTGTAATTGGGGGTCAGGGATGTGAGAAAGATTGTGTTGTGTATGATGTCAACACCAAACAACCAAAACATTTGCCGGTGAGTTCCAAGTTGTTTGTGATATATCAAACAGTTTAATGGTGACCTTATTTGAGCCGTGAAACCTAATATTGTTTTATTTTACAATTGTTCTTTGAGTAAAAATTCTTATTTTTAAACTATTTCTTGGGAAGAACAGAAACTTGGCACAGGGCTGGTTGAAGCAACTTCAGTGAAAATTGGAAGTCAAGTTTATGTGGTGGGAGGGGTAGAAAAAACCATTGGTGGTTATACGTACAATATTTGTAAAATGTTTGACCTGAATAAGCGGACTCAATGGAACGTGATTCCTGACATGTTGGAAGCTCGACATTTCTGTGGATCAGGATTAATTGGAGGTAAAAATGTTTGAAATATGTTTATTCTGGTGAAGTCCCAACAAATTTGTCTTTTTTGGGCAATAAAATTCGGTAATACTGCAAGTGCAAATGAGGCATAAATTATTTCAGATCACATCTATGTCACTGGGGGAGGCAGGAACACTGAATATCTGTCAACTTGTGAAAAGTTTGACATCCACAACAACCAGTGGATTAAGATGAACAATATGCTGCATGCGAGGGCATATCATGGAACTGTTGTTTGTGATGGTGAATATTATTTGTTTTAAATGATAATTTCAGTCGATAATTTATATATTTATTTTGTTTTAAGATTTTCTTTATTGCATTGGAGGTTATGATGGCACAAACCATTACAGTTTATGTGAGCGTTATGATGTGAAAATTGGGAAATGGGAAGAAATTGCTTCACTTAACGAAGGAAGAAGTGGTTTGGCAAGTGTTGTGTTGGACGGGCAAATATATGCAATAGGTAACAATTAAATTGTTGATGTTTACAACATGAACCATATGAGTTTTGTTGCAACAGGAGGTTATGGTGATGATGGCTGCCTGTCAACAGTTGAACGATACGAACCTGAACCAAACAAGTGGACAATGGTTGCATCACTTCAACAGGGGTGTAATCGTCCATCGGCTTGTGTTGTTGGAAACAAAATATTTGTTATTGGAGGGTAAGATTTAAATAAATTTGCTGTTTTTTTCTGACAGAATCTGCTAACTTTTTTAAGGATTTATCTGTTTTTGGATAATGTTAGGTCTAAATAGGGGGTGTTACTTTGTTGCCACAAATGAAAAATTCCTTTCTACGCCAATTGCCTGTTTTTAAAGTTTTTCATTTGATGAAATTGTTGTTATATTTAGTGAACTGAATGATGGAAGCATCTCGAAATCAGTTGAAGTTTACGATCCAACTTTAGATATTTGGACAACTGCTTTTGAAATGGAGAAGCCAGTTGTTGATGCCACTGTTGTTGCAATTTAAATTTACGCGAAAGCATTTTTTGCTTTGATTTTTAGTGTAAATGCTTTCAACAAAATGTCTAAAGTTTTAAACTGCCAGAAATATATGCAACAACCTTGTTTTAGTGTTTTTCATACAAAACATGTTGTTTTGCACATAAAAAATTAGTTCTTGGCATTTGCTGTCGTTATGATTTCATTTCTTTTCCCGTTGCAATGTAAATGTTTTTTCTGATCTGTAGTGCTAGAAACCACGTTTGTCGATTGTAACTACGGTGGCCCACAAGTACAATTCAACAATTTTTTTGGAAACATTTTTTTCAGTGCAAATATAATTTTTTCGATGCAAACATTTTGCTTTCAAGGCAAACATTTTTTTTCAGTTCAGCAATTGCAGACAATTCTTTTGTGCCTTATACGTATCAAAAATAGCAAATTACTACTTCTTGCGCAATTCTGTACTCGGTAGCTGTCAGCATCAGCGCCGGCCCAAGTAACTGGGCGGTCACCGTAACATATTCAAACGGTGTGACGTGTTGTTTATTACTGAAATCCAGTGTGTACTAAGCGCAAGCATCAAAACTTACTGGATCTATGGAAGGATGTGAGAAAGATTAAATTACCAAACTAATTGTATTACATGCCATCGTGAAGTTGGTTTCTGATGTTAAAGTTTGTTTTCTGAGAAAATTTTACAAGTCAACATTTCGGTCATCTGTACCAAGTTATGTAAAATTGCGAGCCGCTGTTTACTTGTACGGGGCCAAGTCTTACATCAGCCTTATTTATCGCTGCGAATGCAAATTAGAACTAATTACCACAATCAACTAGAAACACACCTTACTCTGCTACGTTGCACAGCAAATGAATTAAACTGTTACGCACAGTGGGCACTGTTGCGTACAATGACATGTTATGCTGCAATATAAATAATGGCATGAAAGTAAATGTGGAGATATAACAATGCCTTTGTGGTTGAGAAGCTAAGGTGCTTTAATACAAGGTTTATGTCTAACTTACAAGAATTGTAGTTGTGTACTGCGACCACCATCAAAGTTGTGCGAAATTTAGAAATAGTCGGTTACAAATCATCTCATTTCCGCTTACGAGTTCGACAGCACAAATTCATGTTTTTGTATGCAGCAAATGAAGGATGACAATACGATATGGTACGCAGCAAGCATCGTCGAAAGGTGCACTACGGTGGTAAGGTGCGCCCTTCGTAAAGAGGTACGTGGTAAGCACAACGCAACACGCACCCTACTGCCATCCTTGTAGCATACTTTGCCCACGCTTCAGATACAATTAGTTTCTGCACATGGCAAAAACGCTTAATGAACCTCATGTAATATTTCAGCTCACTCCTTAATTAGGATGCAGCGCCACGCTAAATTGACATGAACACGTGTTGTCATCGTATTTTGTGCTGTGTTGTGATTGGTCATTCGTTTCGTGCAATCCAGACACCAGAACCAATCGAAGGGCGCATTTTATAGTTACCGCCCAGATAAACCGAGTCAAAACCTCACTGATGACATAACTCGCTACCAAAATGTGTCGTCATTGTACTTTTGTGCTGTGATTAAATATTCGTTTTGTGCAATTGTGTAATGTAAACTAAGTAATAGCGCATTTTTACCGTTACGCCTTGATTCCTAGATTTCATATAACACACAGATGGCGTAACTCACCACAAAAATCCGCAGCCCAGCTGTAGTTAAGTTGTATAGTTGTCACGGATTGAACCTTATCTAAGTTTACGCGCGCGATCCTCACCCCCATCGAGTCGCCCTCTTCGAATCGTATGTATTGTGATTTCAATTCCCGCTATGTATGTGTAATATCAACCAACACTTATTGTTGTCACAACACTATTTTTTATTTCTCGGCCAACCAATTTGGTCGAATGCCATTAGTAAATGGTGGGTCATTGAAGTCGAGAAAAGGAAAATGAGGGATAATAGATTGTTTGTGGGTGCTCGTCATAAAAATGTATAAAACACCGTTACGTTATATCTGTGTGTTCCTCATGTAGATATGTGTATATGTGTGCCATGTATCGTGTAGCCTTTACCTGTATGTCGTTCCATATATCCTGACCCCACGCGAACAACGCCTGCTGTTGCTCTCTCCAGTACTTGTCCAAATAAGTTTTGAGCTCACAATTTGTTCAGAAATTAGCTCGGTATGGAAAAGACGTGTAAAGTCTTCTTCGTATACTTACTTTATGGCTATTAAAGACGTATACTTGTGTAACACCTTTTGAAAGACCTTTAAGAAAATCTTGTTCCTATCCCGGTGAAAGCAGATAAGAGGGTATGTTTGCTGTAATAGCGATATAATTGGTTTGTACATGTTTTGAACTTTGTCTTAAATAAATTATTGGACTTGAGTTTTTGTTGGAAAACACAACCAAGTTTTTTCACCATCAAATCTCAGAAGATGTTTTACTTTTTTAACGATGATAAACAAATTTGTGCATGTTTTCCGACTTTTTTTCAACAACTTGCTTTCGCATCTTTTATTTTGGCCTAAGTAAAAAACATTAGTGTTCTGGTATGGGACACTTATGGTTTCGGGGTGCCAAATATCGCTATCGTTTTGTGCCCTTTCTTTGAAATAAAATTGATTTCTATGAGGAAACATGGTTACGGTCCGAGGGGATTTCCCATAAATTCGTAGTTTTCGTTTTCAATCTAGTTCCGCTTCACGTCTCGTCTTGGGTTTTCCAGATAAAGGTTCTAGCCATCGCCCTGTATTGACCGTCTATATTATCAAGGTTCCCACAAACTGCTGATTTTCCTCAGTATATTTATTAATTAAGTTTTCAGATTGTTACAGTTCTGTAGGTTGTACCAGATGTCACAATAGTTTGCACCAGTTTTAGCCAAACTTTTTTTGATGAACCTTAAAAAGTTGTATTTGTCCATTCAAAACCAGTTTGGCCACGAAATTGAATGATTGTACGTTCAATCTAGGTATGCAAAAACTACCTGAAACTTGTTAGTTGTTATAAGCAGATAATACTTTATTATGTGTTTGAAAACTACTGGTTGTTAATGGTAGCTGTAAATAGTAATTATAAAATTAAACATAGGCAAGTTTTTTTTTAATTTGGTTGTTTTAATTCCAAATACATTTCAACAGTCACTGCTTTGGAATTTTAAACAAAAGTGTAACTTTAAAACAAATGCCAATTTAAATATTAAAAATGTTTTCTATTTGATGTTATAATACTAATTAATCTAAAAAGCTGCTGTTCAAACTAGTTTTCCAGAAAAATTGAAAGCCATCACAGAATCTGAGTCTTAATGTAAATATTTGATTTTGTTGTGAGTGTGTAAAATTGTGTCAAACAGGTTGGTCTTGAAAAAAGAATTCTGTATGTATGTGGGAAAAGTTACAATACTTGTATTTTGTCATTGTTGCTACAAGGCAAATATTCTTTAATTGAAAGCACTGTGCAAAAATGTTCAGTGCTTCGAATCAAGTCCCATGTATACCTTTGGTGAAACTTCTCAGTTTGTTGATGGTCAGTAACCCTCTTTACATTAGCTAGTCGATTTGTCAAACTGATGCGAATTATGTGATGTCACAGGTTCAATTCGCCGAAATGCAAATTTACATGGCTACCCAACCGAATCGCATTCAAGGTTTTCACCTTCCCGCCAAAATGTTTATTTATTACGTCATAGTTATGAACAAACGTGAGGATGCAGTATCGTTTTTTGTGTATGTTCCTGCGTTGAAAAATTCAAACTCCATGTGGAGTTTTTGTAGATTTACTAAAATCTGGTTCTTTTGGGATTTACGTTTCCTCAATAAGCTGCAGAAGCAGAGATGTGTTTTCTGTAATCCAGAGGTTTTTTCGCAAAAATTATTAACTCCTGCGTCTTTAACTTTAAAGTAAAAAACACGTGTTGATGCGGCGTGCAAAAAGTCAAGTTCTTCAAACTAGACCTATCTGTAAGTGTACAGACTGTTCGCGCAAAATGCCTGTAAGCTCATTCATGTGGTAAGCGTGTTCAAACGAACTGTTTCAGGCGTATTGGCAATTGGATATCTCCAATACGCTTTGCTTTTGTTTCGAAAATGAGAGAAATGCGTATCGATTAAGCGTATCGAATATGCTTAAAAGCGCTATGTAACTAGGCTTAATGACATTCAACATTTAAATTTTTGCTAATTTTTTAGCAGGGAACTAAAGTTTCTTGCATGGCAATTTTTTTTCATGTCAATGCAATTGATGCCTGGCTGGATATAAATTACGGATGTATATAGTTGTAGGTGGTAAACTGACATTAGGCAAAAAAGTTTTGAACATTGGATTAAAAAACAAAAGTGGAAGAATGAGACCAACAGCAGAAGAAAGAAGTTTGCACAAAGAGAACATTGTGGATTATCTTAACTTGTATGTTTATTAAAAAATCTGTTGCTGGTATTCGACATGTTTTGAAACAAAAACAAATGCTTGTTGTGTTGCAGTGATAGAAAGGGTCCCAAGCGACATTGCAACAAAACTCTTTGTTCTGATGGAAAAAATTATTCCGTTCATGATTGTGTTCTTGGTGCTGTGTCTGATTATTTCAAAACAATGTTTGATGTTGAGGTAACTATCCACTTGCATATTGTGTTAAAAGCAATTAGTAACAAGCGGTGGTACATGCATCGTGCATGTGTAAATACCCTTGTCAAGATCAATAGTGTCAGTTTAATTGCTGCATTATTGGCACAAATAAACTGGTAATGTCTAAACCTGCTGGGCCACTCGATCTACTCAGTCGGCCTGCCACAAGTTGAAACTACCCGGTCCAGCATTTACCGACTGCTGGTGCGAAACCTGCAGGCTGCAATTGTTGCAAGTAATGCTGACTCATTAGTGCTATTCGGGTCTGAGGGGTAGGATTGGAAAAATTGCACTGCTTTGGAATTGGCGAAGCTTAATAATACTGCAGGTGCCAAGTTAAACTGTGACTGGAAGTTTTAAACTGCGTGTTTTTAAACTTGCGAGAGGTGGACCGAGCGGACCTGCATTTTAGGCTGCCCCCAAACAAGACATTGTTCCACAACTGCATTACCTGTAAACATATTGCTAAGCTTGGTAAACACAATTGTGTATGAGGAAAAAAAAGATAAAAAAATAAAATAAAACAAATGAGTTATGTTATGTTGTGCATGGCAGAGTCTCCCAAACTAATGGACATGAAACAAATTTTGAGGGTCGTGATTAGACCAATTTCCCACTAGTGGTCGTATTTTGAGCATTTTGCTTGGTTTAGTGTTAGACGTTTTCTAACATTGAGATGTTGAATCTGCACAAAATAAATTAATATTTGATTTTCTTTTCTACTAGTACTCATTGAACAAATGGTATGTTTCCAATTGCTTTTTTCGGTTAAACATTAAGGGTCGCAGAAAAAATTTAGAAATCAAAAGGGGTCGCAGACCAAAAAGTTTGGGAAGCCCTGGTGTATGGGATCATTAAGAAAACCAGTTGTAAGATTTAGATCCAAACTTGATTTAAAAAAAGTCGCCTAAAAATATATGGCTTATTTAAAAAAAGGAAACAAAAATTGTAGATGAAAGAGAAATATGAAGAAGTGGTGACTGTTGACAATCTGCCACCAAAAAGATTGGAAAATATGTTGGAATATATTTATTCTGGTGATATTGAGGTCACAGAGGAAAACATGTTGGAGGTTTTGGAAGATTCAGATTACATGCAGATTAAAGGTATGTGGATACTAATGTGTTGTACTAGTAACAAATTTAATTCATCTGGTTGTTGTGAATGAAGACATCTTTTATTTCATGGGTGATTGGGTTATTATCGGATTAACTCATTTCTTTGTTTTGTGTAATTAAAATATCTTGGACTCACTGGCGGCAGTTAGTACAAAAATGAGTCTGTTGTCGGCAATAGTAAAAAGGTTGTGCATCCATGCTTTAAATAGTGATGTTTGAAATTGTAAGATTGTCTGAGGTTCCTGTGCATATGCGTGTTTGTAAGGTTTAAAGCAATGGTTCCCAGTCTTTTAGTCAAGGTGGACCCTTTTTAATGCCGACAAAGTAATCATGGACACCAAAAAAAAATTTGGTCAAGCATGCTTGTATTTCATGGTTTATATTCAATCAGTATGTGTATAATGCGCCAAGTATCGGTTAGTAAAGCTGTTACAGAAGAGGGAGGCAATGAGATAAACCCAATGGATCATATGCTGTAACACTAGGGTCTATGTTTCCATCTCTTAGTGTTAAATCACTGTGGCTTTGTTACGTCACAATGCGATATTGTTTCCCTAAAAAGGGCTGTAATTAAACCTGTTTTGTAAACCATTGACTTGATAATCTAATAGCGTGCGTATTCAGAAGTTGCGGCAGACCCCCTTTGAAATGCTTTGTGAACCCTCAGTGGTCGACGGACCCTGGTTGAGAACCACTGGTTTAAGTGTTATATCAGAAATTAGTTGACTGTGTTAAACAGGATTCCCTGGTCGATCCCACTAACACCCCAAGGGAAAAATACACAATAACATTTTTGCAACAGGGTAAAATATTTTTTGGTGTGCACTGGCCTTTCTTCCTGAACATGCTATGTGTGCCTTCTATTTTTTTAACTTTTAATTGGATTACAGTGGTTAATATTGCAACTTCCAAAACTTGTTTCAATGTTGACTGTTATGTCACACAACAAACATAGAACGTAAAACAGAGGTATAAGTTTCATATCATATCAATACAGTCCTACTTTTGTGGGCCGTGTGGTGTATAGGAGCTGGATCCTGATGTGATGGCGGGGCCAAAACGCGGAGTTGTACTCCAGTGCACCACATGTAAACGGTGATTATTT
>QXVZ01006072.1:0-20334 GCA_008931825.1 Phallusia fumigata
GGAACACAAGCCACTGGGACTTGAAGAGTAGCTTAATTAAAAAACATAAATGGCAGAGAACTTGTATATAGTGAAACATTGCAACGCCAACGTTTGAACAAGCGCTGTTGTTATTATCAGCTTGGATTACGCATTACAACGAAAATCAGAAACCAGTAAAAAATTCTTGAAACAAAATTTTGCGCCTAATAAAACAGAAAACTACAACAATATTTCGGCAAACCTCCTTATCGGCTTCAGGTTCTTCGCCGAACGGAACTTGGGCCAATTCCTCGTGATACTCGCCCTGATCACGGAACAGCGCCATCGGGTGGAAGTGGAAACTCAGTCTGTCGATGGGATGATCGTATTTGCGGGCGTGGTTCTGTAATGCGCCCGTCAAAAATCCTGGAAGGAATTGACAATTTGAAAATGTTTGGTGAAGTTTATTCGGTTTTCACGTTCCATTTCTCCCCACGTTTTGGGGTCAAAACTACAGAGAAAATTATTATAACCGGACAGTTTTGGCCGAACACTGTTCGGTTTGTGGTTTGGTCTGCCAAACCTGTTAGTCACTTTTATATGAAGAAAGTTATCGCGGGCCACCAACTCGATAACACGACGTGATAATGAGTGACTAGTTGCACGAAGTGTTGTNTTGGGGTCGAAACTACAGAGAAAATTATTATAACCAAACAGTTTTTTGCCGAACACTGTTCGGTTTGTGGTTTGGTCTGCCAAACCTGTTGGTCACTTTTGTATGAAGAAAGTTATCGCGGGCCATCAACTCGATAACACGACGTGACAATGAGTGACTAGTTGCACGAAGTGTTGTCAACTGGTAATTATTTATACCAGATGCGATAAGTTGCAGATTTTCAAGGGTTTAGTAAACAAGTTTTTGATTAGAAGGCCAATAACGGAAACAATTTGTATAGTTTTGGTATATTTGATGGCAAATATACTTGGGCCTGTAAAGAAAAATGGTAAAAAATTTAAACAGTCTGCTCACAAACTCATTTTATCTTGAGCTACTTAAACAACCTCAAGGACTGGACAGGCCGGGTCTATGCTTTGGTGCAAAAATTCATTCATAAAGTTTTGTTTCTGATTCCAATTTTTTAACGAGTTAGCTAACACAATGTGTTCCTCAGTTCGGTCAAAAACAGTTTGTATTTCTGATTTATAAGGGGCCGTCCCGGTTTTTTCCACGCTTTGCTGAATAAAAACGCTTGGAAGGCCGACTATGATTCGGTATAACGCCTCTTGCAGACCTGGTGTACTGTGATTTATATATGAGTGTGTCGTTATCGTTGGTCTGCATGAAAGCTCAAAGGCGGATCCTACGTAGTTATGTAAATGCATGTAAACTAAAATTAAATCTAATTTGAATCTAACACAGCGCAAACCCTAGTTTTAAGGTAAAAAAAATTTAAACTCCAAACTTTACGAGGTTCGATTCTGTTATAATTAGGAAAAGATGTGAAAAAAGCGTTCCCCAAAATTCTTTGTTACGTAACAAACGATCAACAATCGAACCTTGTGGGAAGAAGAACCCAGAAATCCAGAAGCTTCTTGGCGGCCCCTTCTCGACCCAACGCTGGGTGAAGTGACAGCGCAGCACAAGATCCTTCACCCACGACCCCAGGGGTTTCAGGGAGGGGTAAGCCGCCTCCTCCCAAAGTGTTGGAACCTGAAACGAGTTTAAACAGCTTAACTTTGCAGTTCGCCCCCTCCCCTGGTGTGCGGGTTGCGGGTTCGAATCCCACAGCAGGCCAGAGTTTTTCAGCCTGCGCCTCGAAATGTTTAGTCGGCCAGTTCAAAAGTTGAAGCCTGCATTTAAGTCCGGCGTGTTGTGAAACGTCATACAAGGGTTGCGTGGCAGGATAAAAATCCCTTATCTAGCCATGCACACGTGTTTTTATTTAGAAGAGATAGTTGGGGCTTTGAAGCGTGGTTACGAGAAAACGCTGACGACGCATGTTACACGGAAAAGTTTCCTAAACGTTTTTAGGTTCTTGTGTTGCAACATCAAGCGTGGTGTCATTTTCATGTAACACAAGTGCCAATGAGACAACTTAGCTTAAAACTACACGCAAATTAGCCGTTATCCTAGAAAGGCGGTGAAAAATTAAATTTCAACAAACGTTTGACATGAAACCACAAAACTAAAAAAAATCCTGCATCACAGGTGCAAGGCGGGATTTGAACCACCAACCCCTTGTACCTGATTGTTCAGGAAACTTGTGTACATCATTTCCATCTGCTCGCTCATCACAACAAGACCGGCAATCGCCTTCTTCAACGTTTGGAGCGAGTTCACAATGACTTTAAGAAGTTTCTTGAATCTTTCCACTTCTTGCTGCAGTACCGTCGTGAGGGAATTCACCCTAAGTGAGAATAGAGATGATCGCTGAGTAGTAAAAATTAAAACAAGTTTTTTTACTCACCTCCCCTTTGAGTCAAGTCTAAACATCGATTGTTCCGCAGCATCCATGTCAAGTTTGAAGATTTGAACTTTCTCCAGGATGCTCTGTGCGAGCTCCTGCACGATTTCATCACTCGTCTTCCCTCCTCCTCCGGATGCGAGACGTGGTTGAACCTCCAGGATCGTGTTTACGAGATTTCCGGTCTCCTGGCGCTGAAGAGATGAAAGAAGGAGGATAATTAGAGTTGAGTTTATTTCGCTTGGTGAAAGAAATCATAGCGACACAATTGCACTAAAACAATCACCAGGCCGGAAATAGCTGCGCAACGTTAGAACGTTATGAGGCGCGAAAAAGTGGAGGGTACAATTGGTGAATCGAGGTCGAACGTAGCTACAACTGCACATTTATTACTAATCTTTATGTGACGGGGCTCATAAGAGAGTAAGTTTGACGCATTATGAGAAACACTACTGGAGGAAGTTGGTGGTGGGAACGGTCTAGGGGCCTTGGAAGCTAACAACCCGTGCTAGAGAAAGAAGGTTAAGAAGAAAATTCAATCGAAAATTGCTTGAATCTTGAAGCAACAATTCCTCTTTGAAACATAGGACACGGACTTGAAGATTAGATTGTGGCTCTTCGACGGTTTAAATAGTCTCATAAAGAAAACACCAGTCATTCCTGATGATGACAACAACGCTTGCCACACGTCAAACCATTAGTCCATTCAAAGCTGTTTGAATTAAATCCTATCCCGCTCACATTCTTTTGTCGAGATTCGAACCCCCTAACTCCTGAGTACGAAATTTCAAGCAAGGTTTTTATGTCTAATGTGGGTCGAGCGCCTCAGACCATTCGACCAAGTGCTCGCAACAAATTGGTCACAAATTTGCAGAAGTTAAGAGCGGACGGAGAAAAACAATTCACCGCTTCGACAAAAATGTTATTGCTTGATGTTTCCGTTAAATGACTTGGTCGATTACGAAGTTGCGGACACAATGTATTGCAATAAGGTTGAAATGATATTTTTGTATTTATAACCATGAGAACTTTCGGTGTTTTTAAACGTAAACTTTGGATTTGAACCTTGTTTTGAACAAGAGTTGTTTTATTTCAATTTTGAAAAATTGCCAATCCTTATATTGCTATAACTGTGGTTCCTGACCATTTGTTTTCACCTTTTATGCTCGATGGGCCACATTTGTACAAAATATGTTTTAAGGCTTGTGCAAAGTTCTAAATCAGTGGTACTTAACCTTGTGGTAATTCCCCACATGTGAGAGGGAAGCAGGCGGGTGATTAACTGAACCTGTTAGCTAAAAATAGCACTGCTTATCCTAAGTATAACAGACATAGAAGAACCGATAATTTAAAATATAACATGTAACTTTGGGAGATAACGGGTCATCTGCTGGGGGTATTGGGTTTAAACAGAGCAATCAATGCACTACAGCGGCATGCTTTACAACAGTGCTTCTTAACCATATGTGGGTATGACAGGGTAGCTGAACTTGTTAGCTGTAAATTATAGGGAATATGACATTTGATCTGAACATAAATATATGTGGAAAAAAACAGTTTGTTCTATGGACTACGATTAACACAAATGTCACAATTGATACAAGAATAAATTCTGTCACACCTGGAAAGCGAGATTAGCATTGTTGTGCATTCCAAACACCTCGGGGTCGTCACTGATTGGAAGTTGGTTCACGTATTCCTGATATTCGTCCATTTTGTCAAAAGCGGGGACGAAATAAACTCCGGACTCGGAAAATTTGTAATCCGGATTCAATGTCTCCTCCCGGAAGAATCTGGAGAAAAAAACAAGTTTAGAAAAATAGAGTTATAATGTTGGAATTAGTTGTAACTAGTTTTAAAATGTTTTAGGGCTTTTTGAAACTGTAATTTAATATTCGTTTATAACTGAGATTGAATTGCTGAGTACAGTCAGGTGAACAGTTGACGGGTTTAAATGGTCTGAAAAGAAGATACAAGACAGTACTTGTGTGTAACCCCCCCCCCCCCCCCCCCCCCACGCTGCTGTCATCATCAGGAATGACTCAGAAAAAGCGGCGCAAAGTTACTTGTCACAGTAAAAAAGACTTAACAATTGGCAAAAGGTCACTGATAAAAACGTCTAATATCCGGGTTTCGACGGATAATTTGTGTTTGGTAAGTGGCAATAAAAAAGCATTTGCTATTTATATTTTTGTTACAATTTTTAATTCTTGTTTTTTGTTTCAATCTTTATGTTTAATTAAAAACATAACTGTCAGAGAACTTGTACATAGTGAATACATTGTATTCGTAATAACTNCATCGATGTTTGTTACGTGATTACCGCGCGTATGACGTCACAGTTTTACGCAACATGTGACGTTACACATATACACAGTATGTGACGTCACATCAGTCAAATTTTTAAAAAATCTAAAAAAAGGCGAGGACGTAATATTGCTGCCTGAATGACGACATATTAAATGTGACGTCACGTAGAGTGGGGATTTACCTGTATAGCGGCGTGGAAGAAGCAAAGTCCGAAAATCATCCTCCTCCAGGGGACGCCAAGCGCGTTATCCTCGAAGAAAGATGAAGTTATCGACGCGAATGCTCCTCGGATGTTGGAGCGGAGTCCCTTCGGAGGCTCGTTCGTTACCTAGCAACAAGAAGCATCGCGCGTTTGTTACCTAGCAACATGAAGCGACACGCGTTCGTTACCTAGCAACAAGAAGCGACAAGCGTTGGTTACCTAGCAACATGGTGTGACACGCTAGTTACCTAGCAACAAGAAGCATCGCGCGTTGGTAACCTAGCAACAAGAAGCGTCACTCAAGCTGGTTGGATTGCTTTTTTATCGGCGACGAATGGAAAATCATTTAAACTTGTAATACAAATTTAAACTCATGAAAGCTCGGCAAAATGTGTTTTTGCCTGCCGACGTTTCGACGTCATATACAGGTTGTTTTTTATTTTCGTTGTGTGGGAAAGACGACCGAAACAAAAATACATTGAAGAGCGAATATTTATTCAATGCCTGACAGAAACAGATTATTTGAACTTTAAAGTGTGGCATTTTTTTCGATGCAGATAAAAAAGGAACAGGGGGAAACTTAAATTTGTCGGAATTTAAAATTCTTATTGATGTTTCCGTTTCAATACTAGGTTTAAAAAACGGAAACATGCGTTTCATCATTATGCAGATTTTTTCCACTGCTTTACAACTGTTAAAAATCGTTACGACCTACAGGGGTGAAAATTGAGCAGTGGGATTCGAACCCACGATCTGTGGATCGTACCAACCTTCACAGAACCCTGCAGGATCGTCACAGGGAAGAAGTTGGTGGGCATCGAACTGAGGAAGAGTCGGAAGTCGTCATGGATCGCATCCGCAGGGAGTTCTTTGAATCTGGGAGCAGGAGGAAAATATGAGGTCGCTATAATTTCAGTCTACAGCATCAGTGTTTCACAACCAGTGGAATGCTAACATCTCTCGCTCAACAAACTGAACTGAGTTCTTTCGTTTCATTCGATTCGATTCAGAAACTTAACAAGGTTATCTGCGACAGTGCGTTGCCTCCGAGTGGTGAGCTACCACAAAAAATTTGGGAACCAATTCAAATAAATGCGGTACTGTGTGATCTCTTTTCATTATTGTTGTGATAATCAACAAATTTTCGTTATTATTCTGCGCTTCTACGGCCACTTTGTATAAACTTTACAACTACGGAAGCATGCGGCCTGCGAAAAAGTTTTTTCTGTTGCTGTTTGTGGTTTGGCTTAAATGTTATTTTGCGTAAGAGCTAAAGACATTTAGTTTTGACTTTTTGAATTTGTCCCACTCTAATTCCAATCAGTGGTACTTAACCATGTGGTAAATCCCACATATGAGTAATGACAGGGTAGCAGGTGGGTATTTAGCTGAAAATTGCATTGTTTTATATTGAGTTTGGCAGAAGTTTAGCAAAATAGACAAATGAGATTTTGATAAATTGGGAAAATTGAAATTTGGTTCAAACAGAAATGGTTAGAAAATGTGGAAAGGTGAAAAAAACCCTGATGTAAATCCAACATTCATGGAAACTCACTCCTTGAAAATTTCCTCGAGTCTCGGCATGAAAGACTTGGCAAGATGACAATTCTGCAGGAAAACCCATCCCCCTGTTTCCCGCGCCGTGTTGATCATCTTCTCTGCAATCGGCCCCTGACCTGTGACGTCACAAGTATGACGTCATTACGATATTACGCAAGCCAATCGGCGAAGTAAGGTGGAAATTATTAGCGTAACCAGGCGAGGTTGAAAAATGAAAAAAAAACTATTTTTGGCATGTTTTTTTTTATAAAATGATAGCTCATTTCCGTCGAACGTTTTGACTTTTTTAAATTAAATACCCCAAAATATTTTTTCAATCAATATCCCAAAATCAAAAACTTAGCCGTAGTCAGATCGTGGGGGCAACAACTTCACCAGCGGATATTATGTCATTATTTAACTGAACCAGCCCACACGAGATCAAATGTTGGGATCTGACACCAGAACCGAACCGAGTTTGACATGCCTGATGTAAGTGGACAAAGTCGGGCTTGAAACAATTGATTTTCAAAACCTTAAAAAAAGCAAACCTTGTCCGAGCGAGATGGCCTGCAGTTTGTCAACATAATCACGTTCCTTCGCGAAGCGCAAGAACGCCCCCATGGGGTCAGATCCAGTGCTGAGAACGAACACTAGAGGCGTTGTGCTCGCCATGTCGGCGTAGAGTGACGTCAGAGTGATGGGAGGGTTCTCGACAAATGCTTTCCCGCTGTTCGCTACAACGAAATCGGTTGTAGTGGAGACGACCTGCAAAAAATTGTTAGCAATTTTCAAAAAACATTAGCAATGTTTTTTTCGAGAATGTTTGGGAGTTTCGTTCGAAAAACACTGCGAGATTCTTTTGAAAAGAATTTAACGGCCGCTTGCGTCATCGCTCAGCACTTGATCTTCGCAAGCATCCCACAGACTGCGCAGTGTAATGTATAGTTAACCAACACCAGCGGTCTAAAGTAATTTAAAAAGTTTGGAACCATTGGTCTACCTAAAAAAAATACTACACTTATTACAAATAACTTAACTACAAAGTGGAAAAGTCCCTCTTGGGGAATTACTGTCTTAACTTGACCGGACCACTGTACAGGTCTGTGTGAAAATGTTACTGGTTGTGGCGGATTTCGAACAATGAACCCTTTGTAAACTTTCTAAAGTAAAAATCGTGTTTAATCGTTTTGACTTGTTTCCAATTGAGAAAGACAAACTTTCGAACCGAGGATCGACACCCACAACAGGGCGCTAGAGAGTCCGCGGAGGAAAATTAACAACAGTTATGTGAGTTGTGGGGGTTCCCAACATTTTGTATGCATTTCTTTTTTGCTTAGACAAGAAGTGATATAAAATAATAGTAAAAGGTTTGGAACTATTGGTCTACCTAAAAAAAATACTAAACTTATTACGAATAACTTTAACTACAGAGTGGAAATTCCTTAACTCATAAAGTTCCTAAACGGTCGGGAACCACTATCATAATTTCAAAACGAATTTCAAAAATTCCAGCATAATTCTAACAGTTTTTGCCGAATCCAATCGTAATTTTTAAACTTGTTACAGAGACAAGCCCAAAATAGACGCAATGCAATGTTTGTTTCGATATTACAACTGTAGTTTACGCTGTTTTGAATTTTCAGTTTCGTTGCATTGCATGACAAAATATTTGTAAACATATGATTTAGCTAGGAATATATAACTTCGCATGTAATGCCGAGTGATGCAAGTTTCTGCCCTTTTTTACACCAAAATTTTCGGGTATAGATAACGGTCATAAAATTAAGTTTTAGTAGATGAAACAGTCTAGTTATTCAATCTAGTTCATCCCAATGCATGGAATAGATAATTGTTTCATAAAATTCAACTACAATAAATGTAACTGTTTCTAACTAGTTTCTAACTTTCAATCACACTAAACTCCCGGGATTTCACCTGCCAACATCATCTCACCTTCTCCTCCTTAAAGATCTTCACCAGGATCAGCTTCTGGAACATCGTCAACTTCTCCTCCCAGTGCCCGATGTTGTCATCCACCCTGTCTCCCTCATCCGGAGTCGGAGGTCGGACATACGCCGGAGGTTCGGGCGTCTGAAGTGGAACAAATGACGTCATAAATCAGGTGTATGATGTCATAAACTGTGTATGACTTTATAAGTTATCGTAGATCTATTATGTGACAAGCGCTCTTAATTAGAGGCGGTAAAACAGGGCTTGGTAATATTAAAATTAAAAAGCGTTATTTGGCCCCACTTATAACAAATAAACCACACCACGGAGCCACCAATCCTATTTTATTACAAATTAAAGGTAGAATAACTTGTGCTTTACAGTCGACTGCTATAGAGGGATATTTTTATGAACTCAATATTGTGCTGTGTCGAAGCCATGCATCGATTGCTGTTAAATAAAAAATGATTTCAAATTAAAGCATTGACTTTAAAAAAGATCAAACGAGAGACAGAATAGAACTCTATTTCAATATATTTTAAAATAGAAGGTGGCGAAAAATCTCCCCGCATTCGGTTTCAGGATTCTCAGGGTCCATGTAAATCAAACTGCTCCCTAATTTGCGCTGGCCATTAGAAATTTCGGCACCTGACCCCCAGAACGACCGTACTTGCAAGCTGAAAGGAGTGGTCAAATGAAAATGTTTCCCCCCCAAAAAAACGTCGCTTGAGTTAAAGTTGAAAAGTCGCAATCCAGCTTACCGAGTAATTTTCCCACTTTTCAGGGTTCAACCTAATTTCGAGTTCACCCAGCGCGCAGTAGATAGGAGTTCTCAATAAATCTTCGGTCAAACCGTGGAAGCATGGAAGATATTCCTCCAAATCGACGCATTTTATCCAATCCTGAAACAACAAAATATTTGGGTTGTCTCAAGAAACTGTCTCATATGTGTTATGTGAACCACACCATGAAGCACTTACCAGTAAAAGTATTTTGGAAAAAAATTTAAGCGTTTGATGTTAAAAAGGGAATTAATCTGATAATCAATACAAGCGTGCTTAACACCAGCATAAAACGTAATTGAGCAAATCCACCATGTTTTTAGCGTTATTTATATTTAGAACAAAAACTTTGTTGTCGGGGCCATAAAAAAATTTAAGGATGTTGTCAATTGTACTAAAAAACTTTAGAATTTAAATTAAATTTTAAATTAGGAAACAAAAACCTGAGTTTGTTTTACTAAAATAATTTTTCTATCATTGCGACCTCGTTGTTGACAATTTAGCTTAAATTTTCCTTCATAAATTTTCAGCA
Organism: Phallusia fumigata; assembly: GCA_008931825.1. Taxonomy (NCBI): domain Eukaryota; kingdom Metazoa; phylum Chordata; class Ascidiacea; order Phlebobranchia; family Ascidiidae; genus Phallusia; species Phallusia fumigata. The sequence goes on from QXVZ01006072.1 coordinate 9,745, forward strand.
CTATACAAAGTCACAAATATAAATAGAAATCAGATAGAACGAATCGCGCTTGAGGCATTATGACGTCACATAGGTTTACCTCTTCCGACAGCCAATCAGCTTCGGGCTTGGGAGGACGCTTCTTGTCGATCCCTGCTGCTCCTCGGAGGAAGTAATTCCACTCTGCATCTTTGATCAGCGTCTTCTGCCGCATGATGTCGACACAAACCATGAAGCTGAAGATGAGCTTGTGACGCTCGAACAATCCGCGAGCCACGTTCCGATAAATCGCGAATGTCGTGTCCTCCTGTGACGTAACAATGCACGAGATTTAGTTTATTTTGATTTGAAATTCGTTAAAACGTGGGCAGCAAAACTTAACCCTGTGGTTTCCAGAGTAAAGGGATGAATTTTCACTTTTTTAGTAAAGTTATTCATGATAAGTGTAGTTTTAAATTTTCGAATAGACTAGTGGTTCCAAACGTTTTAATATTAGAGACACAATCTCAAATGCAGACAGGATAAGTCGCTTTTTAAATAAGGAACAGTCGGTGTTGACAGAATCAGTCAGTGTGCAAAATCCATTCAACCCGAATTAAAGATTCCGATTTACGCGAAATATATTCCTTGTGCTGTCTGATTCTGTCAGCATTCAAAACAGTTTTTTTAAGTTTCAATATTGTTTTTAACTTTTAAAATTCAAGCAGCCATGTTACCAGCAAAGTCTTGAGTCGTTTGTCCAGCGTATCAGCCTGCTCAGCATTGGTGATGGTCGTGTTGAAAATGCTGTTGAAATACTGCAGGGAGAATTGATACATCGGGTCGATCTCGCTCAGTGAAGCCACCACGAAGAACAACACCGAACCTCTTGTAGCGACTGGTCGATACCTGCGAGTGGAAGATAGTTAGAGATGTGTTAGACGACTAAGTAGCAAACGAGTGGAATTGACAGGCTAAAATTTCTGCTTAAAGACAAGGTTTTCCTCTGAATCTCCATGTTTACAGAGTAGCCTTCCATTTTAATTGATCTGTTATAATATGCAGCACGGGGGGTTGACGTTATTTGAAGTTATTTGCTTTACGAGCTAAAGTATCTAAAACGCTATCACCCTTTTCCACAGTTGTTTGATGTCAAACACGTCCATGACCAACAAATTTCTACAATAACTGTGAGATTTTGACTAACTAACTGTTGTTTTACAATTTGAACCCAATATGGACAAAATATTCAAGACTTTGTTTGACATCCGAGCGTTGAGGCGATGGTTAACAATAGACCAACTAAACTATAGAGAAGAATTCATCTTACTTCTCTCTCGCTTCCGAGATGTTGATCTCTGTCGCCTCCGCCTCCTCCAGACGCTTCGAGATAACCCCTGATGTCAACTTTGATTCGTTCAAAGTGTTTATCAGCGTTTCGTTGTCTAGGATGTTTCCCTCAGATGTGAAGAGAAGTTTCAGGATCTGATCCTCAATGGATTTCAGCTGTGCTTTGTCAGCGTTTATCCTGCGTTGAAATTGAAATTAATTGTCACCGAATTTCGTTTGATTCAACACACATGAAGAGATCATCATGTTTTGTGGCAGACAAATCCGAGTTTGTATGTTCCAAATTATTTTCCCTCATTGATAAATTAGGTTTTACAACTTAAAGCAAAATACTTCCTTCATCTAAAGTTTGCGCTTTCTAGCTTTGACAACCTGTTCATCCCTTACAGGCTTTTCAGAACAAACCCGAGTTGTTACATGGGCGAGTACGGATCCCGTGCTGCACCAGTGATACCAAACCCACCTTAGGATCAGCTGGTTCCTCTGTTCTTCCAGATCCGGTCTCTCCAGCCGCACTACGTCACTCAGGATCTGATCCTCCAGTCCCAGTTTCGTCACAGTGAAGTTGATGATGGTTACCTGGCAACGGCAGCAACATAAAATTCAAAGTAAATTCTCACAGACACGCGGGCACAGTGGGGTCAAGTGAGTTTAGTCCCAGTCTGTGGTCAAAGGTTCGAATCTCAATACGGTTTCGTTTTGTTTCTATAGAAATTTTCATGGCAAAAAACTGTGCATTTTATCCTAGCGCATATTAATATACATGAGTTCATATTAAATTCTGGGATCTGCCCTGAAGCTTTCATGCAGGCCAACGATAACGGAACACTCATATATGAATCATAGTACGCCAGGTCTGCAAGAATCGTTATACCGAATCATAGTCGGCCTTCCAAGCATTTCCATTTGGAAAAAAATTTAGTCTGCGGTGGGATTCGAACCCACGACATCAGCCTATCAGGGGATGGCAAATATTTTGTAGATTGGATTACTTGCTTAATTCCAAGTAATGTAACTTGACTTTACGAGAGGCTATTTTACAATGATTTGGAAAGTTGATTTAAACTTTGTTTCCAACTTGCTCATCCTTATTTTTTCGTTTTTAATACGAACATTTTAGTTCAGTTGGTGGAGTAAAATTTACATTCTATTTTTCAAGTGAACAACTTTGCAAAGCTCAAGCCCTTTCTATTTTCTTACCTTGATGCAAACTTCAGGCAAATAATGCGGGTTCGCCATCTTTGTCGTCATGTAAAATCTGAAGTTCTTGTCATAATCAATGTCGGAATCTCCCAAACGTATCAACATTCGACCCCCGGCAATGAAAGTCTGCGGAAAATATAAACAAATATTTATAACCAAGTTTGTCGTTTTAAAATTCCAATGAGTGTTGGATTTGAGGACAACGAGGCTTTTCAACAAATTACCGCCAGCGCACGTTCCAACAATCTCGATCTGAACAATGAAGGATTTGGGCAAAGTCTTATTCCTTGACGGAACAATGGACGGATATTGTGATATTTACAATTAACATCGCGAGTAAAGATAAAAAAAGTTAAAATTTGGTTCTGCTTTTTAAAACGGAGGTTTTCAATTAACGATGATCGGAATTTTTTTAAGTGATTGGCCAAACATAAAAAATCTGATCGTCAACCATATTTTGATTCATAAACTTTTGAAAAAAGTGTATTTCACCAAGAGGAAGGCTGAAATATCGAGTATCAATTGCGGGAAACTCCCACCTGTTTAAGTAGAACCGGTTCCAGAGCCGGATCTAGACTCTCTTCTAGTTCCTCGCACAGAACCGGCATCCCGATCCGGATCGAGTTTTCCAGAGTCCGGAGGAAGTTAGGATCTGAGAGCTTGATCACTTTCAATCCGTTCTTCGTCTCCTTGTTCCGAATCCATCTAGGTGGAAACATAAAACTCCGGTTACGGAACAAGTTTGTGATAAAGTCATGTCTCCGTTTTGGTATCGAAAAAAACAACAAATCTAGAAAACAGAAAACACATGAACCCATCATTTCTTCGTCAACTCATTTTCTTGTGAGCCCCTGTCACATAACATTGTAAGCCTTGTAATGTGGGTAATGACGATGCAGCTGCAGCGCGTTCAACCTTGATCCACCAATTGTGGCTTTAACATTTTCGCGCCTCATAACGTTTTTTACATTGCGCAGCTATTTCCGGCTTGGTGATAGATTTAGTGCAATTGTGTCGCTATGATTTCATTCACCAAGCGAAATAAACTCAACTTCCTCCCATAGTCGCCACCATTTACCTGTTCGCCTGATCCTGCGGGNCGCACGTTCCAACAATCTCGATCTGAACAATGAAGGATTTGGGCAAAGTCTTATTCCTTGACGGAACAATGGACGGATATTGTGATATTTACAATTAACATCGCGAGTAAAGATAAAAAAAGTTAAAATTTGGTTCTGCTTTTTAAAACGGAGGTTTTCAATTAACGATGATCGGAATTTTTTTAAGTGATTGGCCAAACATAAAAAATCTGATCGTCAACCATATTTTGATTCATAAACTTTTGAAAAAAGTGTATTTCACCAAGAGGAAGGCTGAAATATCGAGTATCAATTGCGGGAAACTCCCACCTGTTTAAGTAGAACCGGTTCCAGAGCCGGATCTAGACTCTCTTCTAGTTCCTCGCACAGAACCGGCATCCCGATCCGGATCGAGTTTTCCAGAGTCCGGAGGAAGTTAGGATCTGAGAGCTTGATCACTTTCAATCCGTTCTTCGTCTCCTTGTTCCGAATCCATCTAGGTGGAAACATAAAACTCCGGTTACGGAACAAGTTTGTGATAAAGTCATGTCTCCGTTTTGGTATCGAAAAAAACAACAAATCTAGAAAACAGAAAACACATGAACCCATCATTTCTTCGTCAACTCATTTTCTTGTGAGCCCCTGTCACATAACATTGTAAGCCTTGTAATGTGGGTAATGACGATGCAGCTGCAGCGCGTTCAACCTTGATCCACCAATTGTGGCTTTAACATTTTCGCGCCTCATAACGTTTTTTACATTGCGCAGCTATTTCCGGCTTGGTGATAGATTTAGTGCAATTGTGTCGCTATGATTTCATTCACCAAGCGAAATAAACTCAACTTCTTCCCATAGTCGCCACCATTTACCTGTTCGCCTGATCCTGCGGGTCGATCATTAGCGGCCACCTCCTCGCTCGCGTCACCATGATCGCGTTCTCTGTCGACACGTTGTCACGGGGAAGTCCCTCCGTGTTCCACTGACGTATCTCGTACGCGTCACCGAGGATTTTCACCAAACTCAGGTTGCTTGAAGTCGGGAGATCCTGAAATAAATGTTGGAACTTGTTGAAACGAATCTTAAGATTTTAAAATGTCACAAGATCTCACTCACAATTCCGAACCGGGAGGAATGTTATTAGTTAAGCGGAGGAATTTCCACTTTATAGCCAAGTTATTTCTTTTTAATAGACCAGTGGTTTCAAACCTTTTAATATTACTTTACATAACTTCTTTTATATAGAAGGGGAGGAATGAAAAGTTCCAAAATGTACAAAAGGGGAGAATGTATCAACAAGGTTTGGGAACCGGTGGTTTAGGCTGATATAAGTTGCAGAATTCGGTAACTTCGTTCTAATGTGGAAATATTCTGACAGCCAAGAGCGCAAAAAACCAGCAGTCTCAGCGTTTAAAATAAATAAACTTGTTGAGAACGTATCTTGGAATGTCATTGGCGAATTTTTAACTTTACGATGAAAGTGGGTTTCCAAACTAGCTTTATTAATTCAACCGAGTAGGACCGTTCGCACAAACGGCTTGGTATGATTAAAGCGGGTTTCCTAACGAGTTTTGTGCAGTCAACCACAACCCTGGATCTTTTATGGAATCGGTTTCTGCCTTTTATCACAAACGCACTGGCCCGAGTAGTTTTTAAAGCGACAAGCTTTATTCATAAAACGTTTCGGCAACAACTCATGCCATGATCACTGATACAGTAAGGTTTGCACCAAACACGCAGGCAAAAAGAGTTATGAACAGATCTGTGTTGAGCGTTCCAAAAATTTTAGCATTTACGACAGAAAATCCTAATCCCAATGATGCTTTACTCATTTATATCAATATCTAGAACAATGTTTGAAGCAAACTACGCGAAAAACATTAATATTTGATCAAAGTGTATGTTTTGAACTGTTTGTTTTTTGTCAAACGTAAAGGGTCGCAGAAAAGTTTTAGGAATCAAAAAAGGTCGCAGACCAAAAAGTTTTGGAATCATGATCTAGAACACCCAGTATCCGGCTGACCACACAAAGCTAGTTCACGAACCAGTTCCTTGCAGGTTTGGGTCCAGCCTTCCACCAGCAGATCCCTGTACGTCGAAGTGAAAGCTCCGTAGTAAGCGACACAAGCTGCCGCGATAAAAACGTCTCCGACCACGTTACCAATCTGCTGTTCATATTCCTCGACCTTTTCCTGCCAACGAACCTGGTGGACACATACGCAATCGATGACGTCACCGTTACGTCATCATAAACACAACGCAAAACATCGAATCACAAAAAACTAAATGTGGGTGAAAGAGGACAAAAAATCTTTCAATTTTACGTAAGGCAGCCATTATTACTTAAGATGTTATATATGATTTCGCTATTAATAATGGCTTTTCATTTGTTATGCCAAAACGATTTTAAGTAATCTGTTGTGAAACAACACCAATGACAAATCAACTAGGGTGACGGTATTGTTACGTCACTGCATATGACGTTATTACCCTCGCCATCAAAAGGCCAACATCTTTAACAACAATCAAATTGTGACAAAAAAGTAACATACAGTGACGTAACGTCATACGTCCCGAGTGACGTCACACACCTGTTCGTCACCGAGCGCAGCAGTTAGCTTTCCCGCCCTCTTCATGCGAGCAGCAGTGAGCGACATCGTTTTCATCAGCCGGTCTTTCTCTTGCACGCTTTCATCGTAAGTTGCCTGTGGAGTGGAAGATGCAGATTACAACGTCTCTCTATTGTCATCATCAGTGCAAAATGTTTTGTTTTTAATCAAGACAATAGCTGATTTTCAAACAAATTAAAACAAAATTGAAAATGGCAATACTTAAAAATGAGCAGAATTCCCCGTTTGTTGAACCTGCCTTACCATCAGTCACCTCACCTGTAGTTCGGCGATCTGGTTCTCCACGGCCTGAAGTTTTTCCTGTTTTTCACGCAATGACGACATCGTGACGTCGAGTTCCGCTTGAGCGGCTCTCAGGCGTTCCCTCTTTGGCTCCACCTCGCGGACGACGTTGGAGTAGGTATGCATAGCGCGAACCCACATACACATCGAGCGACATGCCTTCGAAACCTGTGCGAAACACCATGTTTTGAAAAAAATTTCACACACGTTACGAATAAAGTATTGTTACGACGTTTTGTGAAACTCGCATCCAAACAAAGTGACTTTGCTTGGGCGTCAAGCTACCTCACTCATTGCAGTTCCGATAATTTTTTTTATTAAATTTTTCTAAACTTTTGAAGTTGGTGACAACAATTTGGGGTCAACCCATCGGGTTCACTAGGTTATTGCTTAAGGTTCTTGCTCAGGAAAACACTAGATACCGAGGCAGGATTAAAACCCACAACCTTGCGAGCACAACTATTCGACCATCTGAACCTAAAAGTCCATGAGGTGAAAAAACCAAGTGCTAAGCAGGGTAAGCACCATATCATCATTAAGAACCGGAAAAGTCATTTTGAGATAAAGAAATGAAACTTCTCTCTTTTACTTGCAGTTTGAAATAAAACGTTTTTTTGTTTGCAAGGAGACTATCTTAAACATTTTTAGTGTGTTTTGGGATGAACTTACTTAACTTACCCTCAAGTAACAAAAGATAACTTTATAACATTATAGTTTACTGCATGAGCGCAGTGTTCATACCCGTTCAACTTTCTCCGGAACAAAGTCAGGCATCGCGATGTATTTGTTGAGTTTGTTGATGATTTTCTGCTGGATGTTGTCCTTGTCGTACTCGAGAAGTCGTTTAAGGAAGTTGGGATCGCCCAGGAGGGTTTTAGCCGCAGCCCAGTCTGTCTTCGAGTTGAGTAAAATGCAAACCTGAGTGAAAACAACTCAACTGTTAATCTCTGCTACAAACTAAAACGTTGTTGAAAATGTTTTATTATGAACAAAGCGGAATTGTTTGAATTATTCTTTTCAAGAGTTTTACGAAACATGCTTTGACTTTCTTCTACGTCTAGGGACTTTCTACTTTTTCTACTCTCCCAATGGAGTAGTTAGATTTGCTGACTCCGCAAAAAATCAGGTAACCGTTGTTTAATGATGCGTCCATAGTACTTTGCTTTCAATTTAAGCGTTTTTTTAGATCGAATGTTTGACTTTATTTGATTTAACTTGTTTTTTTAGCAATCCTAGTTTAACTTGCTTTACTCCTAAAATCAAAACGGTTTTGTCGAAGCATTTAGTCTGTTGCTTCTTAAGAAACCACAATTAAATACAATTAAACTTTGACAACATGCGCTACATGGAAACAGTTTGTTGAACGACAACCTGAAAATATTTTAATCAAGCTCTACTGAGCTGGGCGAAAAGCACCCCCCGCCTATTTTGTAGCAAACAGAATGGAATCGCCTAAAACCAGAACACACCCGCATAGGCAGGTTAGGAGGTGTTTGCAACAACTCATAGTCAACTCACCGTTTCCATGACCGTCATGACGAGGTCGGGTGGTTTCGCAAAAACTTTGATCTCAGCGATGTCGCTTTTGTCGAGAGCGTCGAGCGCTTTGTTGGCGCCGTGTAGAACCGGAAGAGCTTCGTCCAAATCCTTCTGCGCGTCGTCGGCAATCGCTTGTGTCTCTTCCGCTTTCACCTTCGCCACCGCCTCGTCCTCGAGAACCACTTTGCGCACCTGTGACGTCACACATAGACCATTATGACGTCATAGGTACACGGATCAAAGCCACGTTCTATTGTAAATGTGTACAAAATGCAAAGATCGTGACGTCATTTATGCAAGATAATGTGACGTCACAATCCCGCTATATCGTCCCAAAAAAAAATAGTGACGTAGATAAGACGTCATTTTTCCCTGATTATATGTTCGAAAAATAGTGATGTATTCAACTTTACATTTCATAACCGTTATTTTACATACAATGACGTCATAAACTGAATTTTGGCAACAAATGACCTAACAAGATACTTTTGACTTTGTTTTAGAGTTGGCCACTAATTTTTTTGCAAATATTTGTTTCACATCAAAGTCTCACTTATTTTCCCGCGGTTAGAGTTAAACACAATGCGTGCACGTGATTGGTTGAAACCCGGTCACCTGATCAGCCTTCTCCTGATCCACAGCCAGTTTTTCCATCAGCTCTTCAGTTTCGACACTTTTTCGTTTCAACTCCGGTTCCAGAGCTGTCAGTTCCTCTTGCATTGAGTCCACCAAGTCGTTCGTCTCAAGAAGTTTGCTCAAACCCGTCTAAAGGAGAAAATTTTTTAAGAATTCGGTGAATTATGACGTCACAATAGGCATGGCGCTATATTTTTATTGTATTCTTTTGTTTTTATCCGCCATATTTTAATGTTTTTTTATTCTGTTTTTATTCTTTTCACTTCGCACATGTAAAAGCCACCAATAAGCCAACTAATAAAGTTTAACACCAAATCCAAAACAATGACGTCACTTTTTATAACATGACGTCACCTTTTTAACTTTGGTTCATCCACCAACTCTATTAGTGTTCGTGTTAAGTCAAAAACATATTTAACCATAGTTTGTCATTGTACCTTAAACCTGTCCCTCGCGGTGACGAGTTGTTTACGCTTTTCTTGCAACATCGTCAAGTAGAGGTTGATCAGCTCCAGGTATGACGTAGGTGTTGTGTAATAATGACGACGTAGTTCCTTGTAGAACCTGAGAAGCAGGAGTTTCGCATTTAAACAGGAAAAAACTGGTATAAAACAGGTAAATCAACTGATTATTACACCGGGAAGAGGGTTAGGGGGGCTAAAAACCCCCCTAGTTTAGGTGGCATGCCTTTTTTTCATTTAAAAGTGGACGTTTTTTATTTGGTATTGATTAAGATCTTTCTTGTGAGTCAGCATCAAAACATAAATCCAAATCCCATTCACCAGATTATGCAAACATAAAAAAAAATGGAAACTACTGCTTAAAATTTGGCGAAACACAAGCGTTAAGAGGCTCAAAATGTCGAAACTAAACACAGATGAATAAAAGGAACAACAACAACATAAAACTTACTTTTCAGCCATCGTATTCACGCTAATATGAATTTCCACGCACAGTTTGGAAATCTTCTCCTTCATACTATCTTCAAGGTCATGGACTGGACCCAGGAAATTCTGTGACACGCTCAACAGCGCCTCCTCTGGCCACTGGACGAACCTACAACATATGTAGAATCGTCAGGTTCTGGGTTCGAACCCCAAGATAGCATAAGGGTAATCCCCACCAGTCGATCGTGCAGCAGTTGACTAATGAAGGAAACATTCGGCATCTCGCGCGGAAAGCGTCGCCCACCGGAGACATGCAAACCACGATGTGGAGATTTTGACGAACTCTGCAAAAAATGTTTTAACTTAATTGCGTTCAAAAAAAAGAAATATTTTTTGTTCGTTTATAATTTAAAAAATTATATTACATCCAAAAAACAGTTTTGTGTAAAACTTAATGACGATATTTAATTTTTATGACTTTGTACATTAAAAATCAAAAGAGCTGTCGGTTTCATTTAGTGAACTGAGATATCTTTACTAAATTTTCCCGTTTGTTGATAATTCACTTTGATGACGTCACATCACAGTCACGTTTAAATATCAAAAGGTGCGTACATTAAAATTAAGACCCGAAGCACAAAACAATTCACGGTTTTAAACTGTCTTAATAAGGAGATGCAAGCCAAAAAAAAGATTTTCTACGTTTCGACAAACGCTGTTGTCATCATCAGAATTTTGGCGAAACGTGCAAAAAGCTCTACAAGTATTGGCCTGTATCTTCTTGATGAGCCCATTTCCCAAACCTGTGCATTAAAAACTCACAACCAAACGGAAATGAAACAAAACGTACCTAGCGATGAAGTGCTGGTACACCCCGTCCCTGTCACCCTCGGATATACCGAAGTTTTTGGCGAAAGGTCGAATAGCGGCAAGCACTTGTTCAAGTTCGTCCTTCTCGAACAGGTTCGGTACTTCCCCCGAGTTGAGAATGTTGTTGATGTCTTCGAGGAATTCTTCTTGCACGATCTG
>QXVZ01006073.1:0-10010 GCA_008931825.1 Phallusia fumigata
TCCTCCCCCTACTGATTTTACGACGTTTCCACCACAAGGTTAGTTTGTAAAATTTATGTGGTGTCATAACGTTAAACTGTTTTGTTAAATCTAAATACACAAACGTCCTCTTTATTTAGCTCAGAATCAGTCCTAATTGCTAAAGAATCAACAAACAAAAAATAATTCCTGCGATAAAAAGGTCAAATTGAGCTCATATAAATTTTGTTTTATAAAAGATTGTTTGTTAAATTGTTAAACAGCCAATAAACTATTTTTGACATGGCCACCATCCCGCGCACTTATATTTATGATGGTACTGTCAAAGTACCCCTGTAAGAACGCGATTTAACACTAACATAAACTTAATTCATTCTAATACTACAAAATTGAAACAATCTTTCTTGATATCAAAGATGGCTACTAGAAAGCTGGGTTAAATTGTAATCATTTCATTTAGTAGAAGTTTTGACAATTTCCTGTGTCACCAACTGTGCTACTTTTTAAGTCGTGACAAATGTACCCAACTGATTGTGCGTTTTCAGTTGTCCCTCACGATCCAGTAGCATTGGTCAACCCGCCCTACCATCACCACCATCCGCCCTATGGAACCGGAGTCCCAACCCAGCACTACTCGCCCGACATGACCACAATCGGCCGAACAGGACACCAACGCCGACGTCGACGGCCATACACCAAATACCAGCTAGCTGAACTGGAAAGGGAATTCGTGTTGAACGAGTTTATCAGCCGAGAAATGCGCGAACAGATCGCTCATAGAGTCAGCCTGAGCGATCGGCAGGTCAAGATATGGTTTCAGAACAGGAGGATGAAGAAGAAGAGAATGCTGAACCGCGGAGAGCTCGGAGGCGACGAGGACGACGAGGAAAAGTTCGGGGATACCGATGAAGTCGACGAACGCCGCGAGCAGACGTTTATTAGCTCGTGACGTTTTGACGACTTCCGAATATGACGAGTTGTCAAGCCCTGCATGTGGGAACTGAGATGTCGGACGCGTTGATGAGATGGGCAACGTGTATTGTGTGAAAAACCCTTCGCTTTGCACAGTTTTCATACAAGTGCCAACACAACAAGCTGCTAAACAACGACCCTTGGTTGTTTTCATGCACGGTTATAAACGGTCAAAGCTAACTTACCCAGAGCAGCCAAAGCAGTAAATTGTTACAAAAAAATTAAAGTGGCCTCTTGGATTCAATTTATTAAGTTCATAGAGATTTGATAACGGTTGTTAAAACAACTGCAAAGTCACCTTTAACTTAGGTTGGTCTCCTATGTTATTATAATGCAACAAAACTTTAAAATGGTTTCAAGCAGAAAATTACAAAAGGTCCTAAAATTTTTATGGTTTTTAAACGTTTGTGTACCATTTTTAAAAGATTTTTTGAGTCATATTTTACCTGGGTTAGTCGCATGTATAATAACTTTAAAACAAAAACACAACAATGGTCAGAATACTGTGCTGTAAGTGCGCAAAGCACGCAGCTGGCACTTCGAAATCAAAGCAGACGCCATTTTATTTCCGCTCCGTTTTTGGTTTACTGATGAAAAGTCAGTTTTACATTCCTGTGTGTCAACACACTTCTGTTCCGTTTACTGAGTTTTGTTTTTTATTGCTTGCTGTCTTTGTAACGCTCATTATTGCATGTCGGCATCTCACAGTCGAATCAAGCCATTACTGAGAATATGAGAGTCCATTCATATATCTATCGTCCTAAAGCGCTGTTTATATATTGCATATCAGTTCGAGTTGTCATAAGAATCTTACAATGGGCTGTTTGTGGTCTGTGTTTATCGGGCTTGACATTTCCTGGTCCCAGCGCTAGGCTCACACTGCCTGTAATTCGGTTTCGTTTTGGTTTATTTGTCATTCTTTCTTATATTTTGATAATAAAAGCGCCCGAACGTACGACCATATGTCATGATCTGTCCTCCAGCAATGCCTTAACTCCAGAGTTGACCAGGAAAAGGAATCCTAGCTTGCAGTATGTTGCACCACCTTAGGTCGGTAAACCGAATGCATGTAAAGGCAGCAATAAAACCATGTTGGCTTAAAAGAGTCAATATTATGACGTCAATCGATATATTGCCTGACAACGAGGCGTCTAGCACGAAGGCAAACTTGAGGCTTCCCGTAAAGACTCCATTGTCCCAACCAGCGCTCTTTGATACTCAAGGCCATCCAGGACGTTGCCTTTGATATTTTGTCTTCGTACGAGTTTTACGACCCACAAAATGGCATCGGAAAGAATGTTGTGTTTGGGGCGTCACAACAAGCGATCGATTTTGTGTTGTTGTTTTTTTTCGGAAAATAGGCCGCTGGTGTCCTTTGGGAAGGGACCACAGCCTAATTTTAATAAATCCTGTTCGAAGTTTAAACCAGGTTAAAAAAAATTTAAAAATTTAAACAGTATTTTTTAACCCGACACCATGGCAAGAACTTTGCGTAAAAAGGAACATTACATCTGCTTTCAAGGTTAACTGTTGCTATTTCGTCTTTAAATAATTTGTTTCAAATAGTATTTTTAACCTGTCATTAAAAACTTTGTACAAAATGGACATAACATTCGTCTTTGGATGCTGACAGTTGTAAATTGGAGATGGTTGTTAAAAAATCTACCTATTAGGCTTTTACGCTTAGCTAGCGCAATACAAACAAGGCCAAGCATCGACTGGCGATGCCCGAACTCGTTGAGAAAACGCCGCTGGGCTAGGGGATGTTGTAACAGCGGGACGTGGTGGATTTTTCGACGGGTGCAGCGCGACTGCTGGCAATTATGTCACAAACGAGTGAAGATCTGTCGATGCCGCGAGAACAATGTGACTGGTTGCCTTGTCAATAGGAGAACATAAATTAAACAGTGTTGCCGACGACTTGAAAGTTTCGCCGCCGCTCCATGCATCCAGCAACAATGCTAGCAATTAAAGAGTCTGCACCACGCCGCGTTTTGTTGTTACACTGCAACACGCGCCTGGAGGAACAACTTTTGCGCGCAAGTTCGACCTCAAGGAGTTGCGACACTTTTTCTTTGTTTTTTAATTGTGGGACAGATTTGCTGGATTTTGTTTCGAAAAGTAAATAAGGTACACGATTCAGGGTTTTAATAGTCTCAAAAAGAAGATAGAAGCAAGTACTTGTGCGTAAAGCATTTTCTACGCTTCAACAAACGCTTTTGTCATCATCAGGAAATGTAGAAAATGTTGTACACACAAGTGCTGACTTGTATGTCCTCATTGAAAAATTAATAGGATTTTGATTTCCTTTTTTAGGGGTGATCCAGTACTTTGCAAATGTTTCGTGTGTTTTACGATTAGTGTTAAAAAACCTAATTGGGAAGAATTTCTTGTATGAGCCTGTTACACCCACGTCGTGTCCTTTATCTATTTTAAATTTCACGTGCGTCAGAGAAAAACAGGGAACGATATTAAGTATTACGCATTGTCTATCATCCAAAATGCAATAAGTTAATTAAACAGACTAGTAAGATAACTCTAAGTCATGTATGGCATTTGCTCTTTCATTCCCTTACAATGACATCACATACAGAAACGAATACTTTACAAATATCCTGAATATCGTAATACGGTTAAGAACATTGAGAAACGACCCTTTACTCATTAGTCATTACTTGTACTCGCGTGTTTAATGATGTACCAACAAACAGTGGCGGTCCACAGTCAGTTTTTCAAGTACGCGCGTCGGGTACCCGTATGGCAAAGTTTTTCCAGGAGACACAACCAGCAGGTGAACATACAGTGTCGGAAGGGAAGCGCGCCCCGCCAGTCGCGGGTTTAACTGCTGGACAAACCCGCGTGGCGTTTTCTGCGAGATTTGTGGCTGCGTCAACACGCCAAACGGCGAAGGCCTCAGATTCGTTTGCCTTAGCCGTAAAACGCACACCGGACGAACATGCTGTTTCGCGGGCGTCCGGTTCTCTTTCTCTCCGACCAAATTGCACCAATTATCTCCCGACTACGGCTTTGTTTATTTTCTCGCTGCCCCGATGAACTGGGACCACAGGCGCGTTGGCGTAGCCAGAGAGGGCCCAAGTGGCCCGTTCCTTCAAAAATATATAAGCGGTACATTTAGGTAGGTTATCCCTGGAAATATTTGTCCCTCTCAAAAATTTGGGCTGGCCTCGCCTTCGCACAAGTATACTTAAAATTCTGGTTTAAAATGTGGAATTAATTTTTATCGAAATCAATGCGGCGCAAGTTAAACGTGTCTTGTACAATTTTTGTTTTCGGACCCAAAGATCGTACTGAAAGTCTTTTGGTTACAAAAGGTTGTGAAAAAGGTTTGGAAGCGTTTTAATAGTCTCATGGTTTTGCTTTATTATGAAACAATTATACGCTTTGTAATTTTGTATTTTCGGAATCCCCTACATAATTTGGTACAAATTTCTATGACCAATGCAAACGAATAGGATTAATTAATAAAAAAATTTGAAGAAACTGTGAAAGTGTTGAAACGTTTACTAGAAATCATTAAAGTGAAAATGCCATTACGTCTTAATTACCAATCAAAAACTTAAATGTTCCCTTAACCTTCGAACCGAACACAGCAAGATTTCCACGGGTTTCTAATTATCTTGCGCGCGTCTGGAAATTCCGCTGCCAGCAAAAATTCCAAAACTTTGCCGAAAACGGGCCAACTGATTGAAACGGCGCTCGCGACGATTGTAGAACGCAGTTTATGGCGTCTTTGGAATGCGCGTTTGTGCTGTTGAGGGTCGATGAACTGCGCAAACACGTGCTTATGGATCAGCGCATTAGCGGGCCTAAAGATATTATAGCTGGTACTTATAATCGAGCTATAACTCGTAAATTAGCCAACTGTCATCGCAGCACACTCGTTTACATAAACTGCCGCGTGAAAGTGATGAACATATTTTCATGGCGAGCTACCTGGTACACAGGGAAGGCAAACAACGTCGCTTGGTTCCATGTCATTAATTTACTGCTGAGTACTTACACAGTTCGTCTNTGTTGAAACGTTTACTAGAAATCATTAAAGTGAAAATGCCATTACGTCTTAATTACCAATCAAAAACTTAAATGTTCCCTTAACCTTCGAACCGAACACAGCAAGATTTCCACGGGTTTCTAATTATCTTGCGCGCGTCTGGAAATTCCGCTGCCAGCAAAAATTCCAAAACTTTGCCGAAAACGGGCCAACTGATTGAAACGGCGCTCGCGACGATTGTAGAACGCAGTTTATGGCGTCTTTGGAATGCGCGTTTGTGCTGTTGAGGGTCGATGAACTGCGCAAACACGTGCTTATGGATCAGCGCATTAGCGGGCCTAAAGATATTATAGCTGGTACTTATAATCGAGCTATAACTCGTAAATTAGCCAACTGTCATCGCAGCACACTCGTTTACATAAACTGCCGCGTGAAAGTGATGAACATATTTTCATGGCGAGCTACCTGGTACACAGGGAAGGCAAACAACGTCGCTTGGTTCCATGTCATTAATTTACTGCTGAGTACTTACACAGTTCGTCTGCACTCCGAACAAGAATCGATTTGATTTGACCTTGCTTTGTGGCTCGGGGCTGAAAGATAAGCCGGTTTGTAAGTTTTATTGGTTTTATTTTTATTTGTAAAACTACAATTTTGGCTGGTCTAGATTATCTTGCAACTTATATTGAACTTGCGACGTTTTGGGTAAACTACTTGTAGCAATAAAATATAATGTTACAATATTTTCAATTTTAAATCAATAACTAAATTCAGTTTTATATCAACGTTTTTACGACCGCCTAATGGCGATATACCTCAAATATGCCTTGAAAACCCCAAGATCGCACATATTTAACCTTTGCAATGCGGTTTTATTGAAAATAGTGGAAGTTTTTTGATGTTCAAGTTGATGAGGTCAAAAGTTTACTCACGATATTCGCCATTTCTGACGACAAGTCGTTTATTTTATGTGTTTGCGAACGATTAAAACTTAACTGCGCCTAATCGCAACTAACGCTGGCGGTCGAATGCGGCTCGATGTGAAAAAAATTGCACATAAAAGTTTCATGCGTTGGGGAAAAACTTGTTTGGAAAGTTAGGTCCACAATTCGCAGTTCACAGTTTGTAAAATTCGCAGTAAGAATAAAAGAAAGGCCTCCAAAGATTTGAACAATATACTGGCTATTGTTTTTAAATGCGCGCTGTTGGCCTAAAACGCCCAAAAATACACAACAAACCAGTCGCTTCGCCATAATTTATTGTGTAGAAATATAGGAGTCAGCGCATAAAAATCCAAGTCCACAAATTAAAATCTCCAGAAATATCAAATATTTTGGACAACACAACAGTTGCACAAACGCGATTGGGAAAAATATACAGAAGACCACCATCTACATCCCTGCTAAAATTAAACAAGTTTTTATTATTATTAATACAAATACAGTTTTTAAGTATTGCGATACATTTGCAATAAACGATATAAAACAAAAATATTTTAACACCTTTGCAGCCACAGACCTTGGAAACCTGGGCGGCTAAGTTAAATATCCTGGTAATGTTTTGTATACATTGCGATCGCACCATGATCGCATAAGTTGTTGCACGTCTGTAGTCGAAATCGGATTTTACCGCTCTCTACCGCTTGCAGTGGTGACATAGTTTTTTGTTGAAATGACGAGTTCCTGGAAAAGCAAAAAGCGAATGTTTGCAACATACGAGAGTAAAATTGTAGGCTGGCGTTATTGGACGTGATTTTTTCAGAGCCTTGTTTCAAAACAAATATATTATGGTTTTTTAACGTAACACATTGTGACATACGCCGTTTTCTATTTTGCCTATAGTTTAAATTATAACAATAAAAGATCGTAAGTATTTTGGAATTTTTTAAAACCGAAGGTTGTCCAAACTGGTTTAGTTAATAATTGCTTCGCATTGAAATTACCCGTGTCGTAACAAAAACGAGCAAACAAAAATGTGATCAAAGCATTTTTCCGACTTTCTGAAACACTTCCTGCAAGAATTTATTACTACAACATGAGGTTAAAAAGTCTTTACATCTGCGAGAACAATTAACTATTAAAAATCCAAACATGAAATTGGCTAAAAGATATGGCATAATTTTTTAAAAGTACAATAAAAATACCCTACCTTGGCAGGATATATTGCCCAATCAATTTCTGGAAAATAAACAAATGTGGCCATATTTGATAGTTGAAAGCGGGATTATTTTTCAACGCAGTTTATGCCAACGGACCGTTGATACCTTGTCGTTATGCTACCTAGCACGTTATCAGGTTTTAGCATAAAACAGGGTATTTTGGCCGCCTGGCGTATGTGTTGCAAAATATAGTATCATTGAATCATCAGAGACTTTGCTAGTTGATTGCGCGAAACGCGTTGAAGGCAGTACAAAGCATGGGAGATTCAGCTTCTCCACAACTTGAAACTACCTACAAAGTGTTTCACAAGATTCAGTTGTGAGTTGTTTATTAATTCCTGGTTCCTAGATTTTTCTATCGCTTGAGCTTTGAGACTGAATTTCTGCTGCCGAAATCCTTATTTTCTCATTATAGAACACATTTCTTTCTGTTTCATCCCCAAATACACATGCAGCAAATTCTTATGACAGGAATTTATGATTCGTTTGCAATGCAAACAAGTCTCCTTCACTTCACTTCTGGTGAATACACAACTGGAAGTCTCTTACTTTGACACTCCAGCTTTTAGTCAAATAGATAACTTTTTGAAATGTATCACACTTTGGCAAAGCTTCCTTCATCATGCTGTTTCAAAATAGCCTCAACAATACTGCAATACTCTCTCGTTCCACAGATATCACTCATCCTTCCAGTCCTAATTGCGATCTAGTAAACAAATTATGCTTCCTAAAATTTTTTTGGTCTATCTGAATCTCAGTCGGTGCGTATGCCAAGACACCGATCTTACTATGATCTGTCTATGATCTTGACAGCCTCTTTCATCAAACTGTCGACGTGACTGCCTCGTCTACCGTGCTGCTTGCCCAGCACTTAACAGCCGCACCAAATACGCGTGAACAAATCCCAACAAAAACTTTAACAGCGCCCCAGGTTAGTTGCCAGGCAGCATAGGGTCCTAATAGAATATATGCTAAGAAAAGTCGTATAAAACAAGCCTACGCGCTCAACCGAACAATAGTCTGTTAAATTAGTCTAGCAGGTAAATAATTAATAGATTTCAGTGTCGTTTCATTTGGATTTTTACGGGCGAAGGACGCGACGGGGTCGGCAAACACCAGCTCCAACGGACGACCATTTTTACAGGCCTGTGCTGGCGGGGCCATTGTACCTTTGGGGCTGTAAAATTAAATTGCCTTTGCCTTAGATACAACAAGGGGTGCGCGGTTGGCGAATTCGAGTTCCCCGCAATTTTGGGACCTGATGTTTGCATTTGGGCTGCGAGGTAAATGCCGTTTCGGCAAGTTCAAAACTTCATTGACGTAGCTCCAATTTTTGGCTTGTTGCCACAGAAATACCTTTTAACGCCCAACGGATGTGATTTCCTCATTGGATACGTGCGCCATGAAACGTTGATCGTCTTTCAAGGTCACGATAACACTTTTAACGCCATTAAACAGTCGACAAAAGGGGAAGCGGTGAACCCTTTAGCCTGTAATTTAATTTTAGCCAATATATATTCTGTGGTTTGAGTTCAACTAATCCCAGAAACGTTTTACTAGCCTATAAACATCACACTGTATGATATGACCATGATGCAATGATTAAGCAAGATGGTTGCATTGGTTACAAATCCTACATCAATAAATACAACACCGGTCACCGGGTGATATTTTCAAGCCAAAATGGCGACTTTTTGAAGTAAAAAGTTGAATATTGCTTAAATAACCATCAAGTTTGAGTATATTCTGCCTCCCCATAATTATCTGTGTTAAAAATCACAAAATTTTAATGTTGCGCTTCGAAAATTGAAGATTTTCACAAAAATATTGTTTTTTTTTCTTATGGTTTCTATTTATTGGATACGCCTGAGTAAGCATCCGGTGTTGTCGTCGTCACGAATCAATGATCAGGTGAGATCAGTAAACGTGCGAACTGCGGAGCGATGGATGCATGGGCCTTATTCGTGGTAATTTCAATGGTCCGGCCCAAATGACCAAAATTTTGGCCGAGATACCTTAGGCTTACTGATTTTTGTTTGTGCATAGGTTGTCAGTAGCAGAACAACAACGTCAGCATGCAATTTTTAGCGTGACATTTTTCCATTTGGAAAGTTGTTTATGTTTATTCATCATATTTTACGTTTATTCATCATAATTATTTTAGACATAAACGTATGTAGTGAAGCAATAGTCAAGTCCCGTCTGTAAATCGGAATAGCATCAACAGATTTATCTCTGATTTAAATGCAGATTGTTGCAAGATTAAAATTATAAAACTAACTGCTTGTTGCTGAGTTGGAGTAAAATGGATTACTACCAAAAAAACTTGGAGTATTACAATAACCAACATTACCAGGTTATTCGCAAGACCAGCATTGATAGCTCTCAGCCATTTGAAGATCAAGAGTTTAAACCCGTGGCTTCTAGTTTGTTTCTGTCCAATACTGACGCCAGCACAATTGAATGGAAAAGGCCATCAGTAAGTTTTCAAAACACAGACTGTTCTTAAAGTTTGTTTATTTTCATCAAGTTGTTGTTTGTAAACACGCAATTTTTTTGCTGACATTGAAGTTGTTTTTAGGAACTGTGTAATGCTCCTCGTCTGGTTATCGAGGGGACATCATCCATGGACTTGATTCGAGGAGAGTTCGGGAGCTCCTCGTTCATCGCAGCTTGCTCTGTTCTGGCCAACTACGAAGACTTGTGGAAAAGAGTAAGGAACCTAATACCTTAGGCCTGTGTTTCCTAACTGATGTACTGTTTGCCAGGCTCAGGTTTGCCTGTAGAAATTTGTTGTATGACCATGAATAATGCTTGCAAAATAGATTGACATGTTTGAAGTCTAAAGCTAATTTTTGGCCTTAGTTGCTTTTTTGGCTCTTAGGCTTG
>QXVZ01006079.1:0-10687 GCA_008931825.1 Phallusia fumigata
TGACTTTTGTTGGCAAGGTAACTTTACTGCCAATGTGGGTTGAAATTGTATTCTTCTGTGTGGGCCTTTTACTAATGATACTTTGGACAACAATTTCGATCTTCGGCAACTTTGATTTAAAATTGATCCAACAGATTTTACCAACATATTGCACAATCCTAAAAAAACTAGTTTATTTATTTTTCAATAGCCAGAATATATACACATAACATTATTTTCTTACGACCTGTGCTAACTATAAACTGCCATCACCATCAGTTATGTGCATGGCATAAATTAGGTATCATATATAAGCTTACAAAAAGTGTGCATGTGTACAGAACACATGACGTTAGCAGTTTCCCCAAAACATACTTGTTTGGGTGGCTACGCAGCGTTACGTTGCAAAAACGCAGCTGTTTGCACGCTTGATTGCTTTTTGCACACATTTTCCGCTTCGATGCATACAACCATGAATAACTTAACTTATCTATGATACAAAACGTTGGAGTTTCAAACAAAACAAATGTTCCTGCGTAAAAGTGTTGGCCAATGTATTGTATCCTAGGTTAAGTTGACTACAGGGTGCAGCAAGTGTCAACCCTGTTTTCCCGAAAACATATATTCCTAGAACCTTTATGAACCGACAACATTTTACATCACATAAACGCATTCAGACAACTGACTACAATATTCTATCACGATGGAGTGTAGGTTCCTGCCACTCTTGCAACAACTTTAAACGCAATTTCCAGCATGTTTGTAAAGCAGATATGACTTCCACTAGTAGGTTATCCACCTATTTGGTCCCACTTAAAATGTGTAGCCTACCTGTGTTCCAACATTGAGTCATGGTCACAGTTAATAAACAACTGCTTTATGGCATAAATTCATTGACAGAAAATGTCAATACGTGTTTGTTTAAAAATATTAAGTGCAAATCCACGTACACTTTTCCACAAACGAATAAGCCACAAATTGTTAGGCAGGTTTTGCACGGCCATGTAATGCACAAATTATTTGTTTTAATAAAAAATATTTGTAAAGAAAAGTGGGGACGTTATACAGCTTCTTCATTCAATTTTCCTGCCCAAGCCACAAGCTCATCTGCCTCGTGATCCCACGGCTCGGAAGACGCGGTTGCAGTACCCGCATCAGTTGGAGGTCGACCAATGTCGGTCATTGAAGTTACCGGTGCGGCTGTGCCGAGACCTTAAAAACACGTCCAAGATTCAAATGCACGTAGATCATTATGACTTATTGCCTTTCTTTTCAACAATATATTGTGAAAATTAACGAAAAGAAACGGCACTCTATAACATAGGCTTATAGCCTATACCACATTCCACGCCACGAAACGCACCCCTCCATTAGCTATTAACTGAGAGTCTAAGGAGGGTTGCTTGTAATCTGTCTAACGCTTCATATCGCGAACCAAAAAATTGTAAAGTTTCCTGTAGAAATAGCCGACGGGTACACAAAAATTCATCAAATAAGGTTCGTTTTAACATAAATTTTCTGCTTACTTTCATTTTCAGTGCTTCTGTTCAAGTACAGTTGCTTCATTGCTGATATTCGCTCCATCTTTTTCTGTCGCATGCGATTAATTTTGGGGTTTGTTACTTGGTTGTTTGGGGGTGACTTTGTACGGATGCGAATAACTGATCCAGGTGAAATCGATCTAATTTCTGCATAGTCTGGATTCCACATTTGCAGCGGTATGTGTTCTTCTTCGGTTGAATCTGTATATCGAAGATAACTTAATGGTCCGTTACAATGTGTTGCTGTTCTTAAAAAAAACTTATTAAAAAAGGTAATGATCGAGAGTAAAAGTGGTGGAATTTCCTTTTTTAAACTTTTTAAGACAAGAAACAAATTAACTTGCATCTAAACTGTAAAAAAATACAGGGCCTATTCCGATTCTAAACGAAAATTTAAACATAAAGTGAAGAACATATTCGCCGATTCCAACCAAATCATTTTTAACATCTTGCTAATGATAACCTTTATTTCAAAAGCATTTAAACGATGTGTAAAATTAAAGTCTGATGCCAACCGTAGACCGCTTAGGTCCTAAACTTTGCACTCCATGTGCATTGTTTTACGTTTGGGGCGAAACAGTCAGCGTTTAAACATAGCACCTGGGCCTGCAAGGGGCACGTGCACGTCCCCCCAAATATTTTAGTTGATGGGACTTGTATTCATTTACTCCCCTAATATTTTTTATTGGATTATTTCGAAAAAATGTTACGGCTATATTTTATCAAGCAAGGATAAACCCAAAATCTGGGTAAACTATTTAAAGGGGGTTCAAATCTGGTTACTGTAGCTTTAAACTATTTTAGCAATTTTTAAATACTTTTGCAACAGATAGGCTATCGCAACCTTTTTAACGGCGTTTAAGACCGTCTCAGCTAAAGTGTAACCCATTATTCGTGACATGAAAAATCAGTATTGTGACATCATAACTTTCCGTCAATCGATATGACGTGATCTGCACAAAAAATATTCACAAAAATCAAATGTCATGCCAAATAATTTCAATGGATTTGCGCTACTGACCATATCCATCCAAAAGTTCAATAAACTTTCTAAAGGGTTTTGTACCAACTATATAAATATAAAACTTCTAGATACTTAGTTCAATATTGCTTTCAAAAAACTTGCTTCTTGGGGTTGTTGGTCAACTGGTTGCAGTGCACAATTTGAGATACCCATCTATCGTGTGTGCAAATTAAAGAAATTTGAAAAAATGTTTTCCAGGTCAAATGAGTAGAAACAAAACGTGTCCTCTGCAGATTGGGCCAACAAAAATGACACTTACATCTGGATTCCGGCTTTGTCGTGGCTACTTGCGCCCATGTTTGGTGGTAAACATCAAAAGAAATTTGCTTGGCTTTTGCTGGCGGCAATTGTTGGTCAGGGGAGTCCTTTGTTTGATGATATGTTTCCACTTGATGGTTTGTTTTTGATTGTAGTGAAGCTCCCAAGTTTTCAAGAAATTGTGCATGGAGAATTTCTGTCAAACACATTTATTATCAGTCAACCTCAAAAATGTACAAAAATTTGAATTATCATTGAGTTGGACATGTACCACAGAGCTTTAATTCCTAACTTTTTACCATTAAGTTTTTAGTTACAAGACGGTTGATTTGTCACCAATTTGATCAGATATTGTGCTTTGAATACTGTCTCAGTCTTTTGTGTTTCATAGCAAGAACTTAAGTTTTATACTTGAACCAGTGGATTGCAGTGGGTTGCGAAAAGTCAATATCACTGACTATAAAAATCTTTTAAATCAGGGATTCCCAAACTGGGGGTCGCATGACAAGTTTGGGGGGTGCAAGTGCACTAAATTACCACTAAAAGTCACATTTACACAAATTACCTTTTATGACTTTTGACACAGAAATGCTACAACAAATACAAAACTTAAGTTAAACCGCAGATAGTATCAGATCAAGAAACACTTGGTAGAAGCAGACAGCAAGCAATCAATGCCTCATGCTTCTTACACAGCAAATATTTTTTTATTTGTTTCATTATTTTCGGGGTTTCATTTTGCTACAAAAGTGCACTAGATTCTAGTCATTAAATTGTTTAGTTGGGCGGAGTGTAGAAATGGCCTTAACAGGATGTACATTTTGAACCGATTATCCCTGTTGATCGCTTGGTGATTGCACAAAAATTTAATAAATCAAAGAGGTCACAGACTAAAAAGTTTGGGAAACCCTGTTTTAATTAATTACTACATATGCTAGTTGTACCTTGGACATTAACACTTTCTGCTGCACATATTTTAACAGTTTTTTCATATTCGCCAGGTGACTTGTACAACATTTCATATGCATCAGTATTGACTGGATTTTCCAACACAGGATTTGACAAAAGGTACTAAAAAGATTCTCAAGAAAAAACACTTACAATATTTGATAAATAACATTAACAAACAAAATGACATTTTTTGTGCAATAGTAAACACATTTTTAGTTTTTATATACACAGACCCAACTCACCTGCACATTAAGTAAAATATTTGCTAATGAAAGACCTTCATTATTTCTCAATCCTTTAGTAAAAATGTCGATGCAAAGTTTTCCAGTCTCAGGATTGACTGAAAATATTTACAAAAAAATATATATTATAGGCTAAATAGATAACTTCAAATTTTGTTGTACAGATACCTTAATTTTCATGCTAATTTTAGAGTAACAAAGTGCAGAAAGTTTATTTTTATAATTAGCCTATGTATTAAAATCTAAACCTGATCTATATTATACTCACTAAAATACAAACACCTTGTTTGGGCAGCTGTTTATTCTTTGGATACAAAATAATTAGAAATATATGTTGAATATTATAGCAAACCTTACAATGGTGATAAATAAACTTCTGATATATTGTGTGAAAATGATAACATTTGTATATTTGCAATGAAATTATTGTTGTTTTCTACAGAGAAAAACGTCTAAATTTGTTCTGTTTTAAAAATTACATTTAATTCATTCATTCATTTAAATGCAGTGATAGCTATGAAAATTATCTGCAAACACAACCAGAAGTTTACATTTGGATTTAATCTATGCAAACCATTAGGATGAAATGGAATAGTGTTGAAGGTTATGTCAGGTGGATCTTCATTAAAATGTTCGGAAAAGTGAAGCATAATGTGAAATTTTCCATGTTCCCATGCACTACCCTTCAAGCCTGTAGAATTAATACCACTAATGAATTGCAATAAATCACAAAATAACATTTTGTTTCTTATCAACAATATAGTGGCCTAAAAAGTTCGAAAAAGCAACATGCTGTATTCCTCAACAAATTTTGGCAATAACTCATGCAATCATTAGTGATACAATATAGCTTGCACCAGACAGGAAGGTATTTATGCACGTAAGTGCGGAGACGTGAAGATAAAAAGGTGCGATGTGTTGTCGTCAATTGTCTAACCTGATAAAACNTATTTCTATGTCGTTAACCAAAGAGCTTCGAGTTCGATCACTGATCTCTATTAACAGTGTTAATAGAGATCAGTGGCTTCGATCAAACCAGTCATAAAAATCACAGAAGAACTTTCTATAGATTTGGATCAAACCAAACGAGGTTTAAAGTATGGCTTGCTTGGCAATAGCCAAACGAGTTTTAACGTATGGCTTGATTGGCAAGAGCCAAGCCGAATAATAATCTGAATGACTTGGGAAAGGCTGCAGATCAGTATCCTAAGGATTCTGAAATCTTTATGTTTGTGTTAAACTTACAAAACTCGCTTAAAAAAAATTAATTTTTTATGATTTCTAAGTTGTATGGCAGATATATTGAAGTGTTGGCATTAAAAAATTCTTATCTTTGTTTAATTCTTGCGAAAACTTTGTTATTAATTAGTTAACGTCACATTTAAAATCATTCCGTAGCTGTGTCCAGATCAGTACCGCTTTTAAATCACGGTCACGTGACGGTTAAGATGTGTGCAAAAGATTAAAAGTTCATTGTTAAATAACGAAAACTAGCATGTATATTGTTGTATAAAGTGGGGATGTACACAGCCACATACTGTGTATGTATGCAGCTGTTGATTGTAAATTGTTTGTGTAGCTTTTAAGAAGTTACCTTTTCTGACATCGTGATTGTTATTGCGACTTCGCAGTCGCAGGGCATCTTGTACCAGATATTTTGATGTGACTTCACTTCTGATCAACATAAGTTAAAAAAGCAGGTCTTATTGCTTTGACAAATCGTCCATTGTGAGCTACACAGCAATAAGTTTTGCATTTGTTTGTTTTGAAAAGTTGTGTAACATAGGCATTCCTGTGCAACATGGCTGCATATATGGAAGGGCCTTTGAGCAAATGGACAAATGTCATGAAAGGGTGGCAGTACAGATGGTTTGTCCTCGATGACAACACTGGATTATTATCATATTATACTGTAAGTATCAGGGATGTTCATAGTAGTATAGCTGGCTATTCTAAAGTATTTTGAACCTAAATCCAACATTGATTTTGGTAGAATGGTATACAAAATTGCAAGCAAAAATACACCAATTAGGGATCACTTCAATTTTAAAACGTTTTCGTTTATTAGTTCTCCTGTAACCAATTGTCATTTTCCTTTTAACATGTAAACAATGTCAAGTGTGATACCATTATAGTTACATGGAAAAGGTGTGAAAATGTTCATAATAAATGCCCCTAATGCAACCGCTAATGTAGACAAACTGCATGATGAATATTGCATCTAACTTTTTGCTGACAGAAAATTTGGATTCAAGAAGGATACAGTTAACATTTTTATTCCCAATGAGTATTTTCTGCTTCCACCCTAAGTTTAGAAAATGTAATTTTATTTCATGGTGTGTGTGCAACTCAATGTTTAGTCAAAAGACAAAATGAAGCGTGGAGCTCGTAGAGGTTGCGTTCGACTTCGAGATGCCATCATTGGGATTGATGATGAAGATGACTCAACTTTCACTATCACAGTTGATCAAAAAGTATTTCACTTCCAAGGTGACAATGCCATGAGCTTTTAAAAAATAGTTTACAATGTTGTAACATGACTGTACTGAGTAATTATGTTAAGTATTTTTTTATTTACCAAGTTGTATACAGTAAAGGAATTTTTACATAGTACATCACTATTTTAGCAAGAGATGCAGAGGAACGTAAACAGTGGGCTGGTGCTTTGGAAGACACCATTTTAAGACATAGCCATCGTCAGGTATTAAAAAGGGCTTCTGCTGTATTTTTTCGGAGTTCAATATTCCAAGCCTATATGTTATAAAGGTGGAAACCATGTCAAACACCACACTAGATGAGTTTGATAGAAGGTTGGCTGAAGCTGATGCATATCTTCAACTACTTTTGGAAAACATAAAAGTATGCGTAAAGCAACGATGTAATAATTTGTTGTTAAAAATTTCCGATTGTCGTAATTGGTACATTGCAAAGTATTAGAAAGTATTTTGTGACTTTTGTTTAGATTTACTTATTTTTTACCTTTTTACTCCAAACCAACATTTTTTTTGATTTACATGTCATTAGTTCAGACATAGTTATCCAAATGTATTGAAATTTTAAATGTATACATGTGTATACATATAGGGTGGTACTCATTGGTTGTTCAAAATTTTTACCTGATAGGCTAAGTAATCTGTCTCAAGTAGTTGTTTAATTTTATTCCTTTTGTGATCAGCTTCCATATGTATGTGTTTTGTCTTCAACACTTTTATTGATTCATAATATAAGCTAAAACTAAAAAAAATATTTATTTGTGCAATTACCTTTTTTAGGGAGTTGAGGGTAAAATCAATGCACTGGAGAGTTCAACTGAAAAACAGGTACTCTGAATACAGGAAATTTTACTTAGCAGGTCCAAGTACAATTGTTTAATTTGTTTTTTTATTTTTGTAGAATATGGAGGGTATTCTAATGACAGCCCAGGTATGATCTAACCATTACGGGTATTAATTTTGTCTCTAATGTTAATTTTTATGATGCAGGAAATGGTGGAAGCTGTAAAGAAGTCCATTGTTTTGTTGCAAATAGCAAAGGTAAAAAATGCCAGTTAAATTCATTTGAAAATAAATTGATTTCACCTATTTTATTGCCGATGTGGCCTAATTAAATGAAATCAATAATCAAAAGGCATAACTAATTGTGTTCAAGAGCAAATTTACTTTAAAACAAGCCACCTGATGAGCCAGAACCCTTAAGTCAAGTTAACAACATAAATCTACAAACATGATGTGCTATTGTCAGACTGCAGTCACTGTGAATATGTCAAGCAATATTCCTTTACATCTGACATCAAGTGACAACCTATTGACTGCTGCAAATGTTGATCATCCGCCTGCTCCAAAACTAACTGAAGGTGCTTCTTTCTTAAATCACAATGAAGAAATTTACCCAGAGCAAGGAAACGGTGATGGTGTGTTGAAAATATATGTTTACATTCAAATGAGAATCAATAAAAAATGCACTTAAAAGGAAAACAAAAAAATGAGTTTATGCTTATATTTTGATAAATGTGGCATGGACCATAGACCTTTTATATTGCAAGGCGGACAAGGTGACANAGTTTATGCTTATATTTTGATAAATGTGGCATGGACCATAGACCTTTTATATTGCAAGGCGGACAAGGTGACATATACGTTAACTACTGGTGTCAATGTATGTTAAGCTCTCAAGCACAAAAAATAGGAGGAAACCTCTTTATTAAAAACCCATCAGTGCAAACTTTTCCCATTTCCTGTTGTGCATACAGTATTGTTTTGTTGTCAAAGGCAAAATAGATGGTTTCCCTTTTTTAAAGGTTTGATAGTACTGGGATTAAAATCCTGAAAGCACTAACCCCAACCCACCTTGCCATTCTAGAGGAACCATACCTTAATAAAACTATAAGCCTACAAACTTTAAAAAAAACTTGTGCACCTTATATTAAAATAAAGCTAATGTCTCAACACCTGATGTGTGCAACTTTCAGTGCAACCTAGTGCCGGGGCTGATTTACCGCTAACTAATGGAGAAGATGCAATAAAAGTTGACAAGGAATTGTTAGATGACAAAAGTGAAACTATTGAGCAACAACATGCTGAACCAACAGTTGTGGATAAAGTCGACCCCAACCTTGCAAAAGCATCAAATGGTATTTCAAAAAACATTGTTTTTAACTTATTTTGTACTTTTATCAGTGCAGTTAAAAGACATGTCATTTTGAAATATTGCTGTTGTCTGCTAATTGGATGGCAAAAACTTTCTTGTCGTTGTTGCATTAGCCTATAACATTTTTGTATCCTAACTTTCAGCAATGGACGAAGTTCCAGCCAGATCATATTCAAGTAGTGAAGATGAAGGAGAGTTTTATGACGCTGAGGATTTAAGGTCTATTAAAAGCAAGTAAGTTATTGATTGTAATATTCACTCTACCTGTACTTTGTTGTTTCTTGAAGCATGTTAGCTTGACCACTTCCCAGTTTTAGGGACTAAAGACATATTTTTGTAGCTCTGCAAAGTTAATTTGGTTAAATGTAGCTTAGGATTTTTTAATTTGTGCCGGTTGGTGCTTAGTGAAGTCGATTGTAGGCAAACAGTGAAAAATATATTAGGATTAACCATTTAGTTTCTAACCATGTCCTGAAAACAAATATAGGTGTGTTTTAGTTCATTCACAAAGTAAATTGAATCCCACAAAAATGTCTTCCATTTCCAATTTGTCTTTGGTTGCATATAGTTTGCATAGTATACTATTAATTAAAGTAACATTTTTGTTACTTAGTTTAATTTATGTACATGTCTTGAACCAAAAATGTACTTTTTTCAAAAAGCAGAAGTATGTCAGTTTGTGTAAATAATTTTTATGCATATCACAGATGCTACATATGCAACATTAAAATGTTTGTTTTATTTGAATTTAGAATTACATAGGCAGTATTTTTATGCATGTAGTGTAAAAGGGCATTATAGCACTCTTGCATGTTCTGTTATGCAGTTTATCACAACTGAATGTTTCCTAAAATTGTTTTACTTTTGTTTAGAATGATATGTGCGTATCGGTAGATTATAATCGCTGAATGCAGGAAATTAGGTTCACATTGTTGTAAAAATTGAGTGCAGACTTGGCATTAAACTAAAGGCCAATAAATGGCACCAGCTATTGCTTATGTAGAGGGTGTCTGGCAGGAAGTTATTAGTTTTATGTACCATTTTCCTCTACGCTCTAAATATGATGTCATTCCTTGGTAGTTTGTCAAAGGAGAACAATTGTCATACCACAGTGTAAGAGTCAACATAGGCGGTTCAGCTACTTTTAATAGTTTTATGAATAGAGTTTTGACAAGTTAATTATCAACCCTGACCATTTGTCATGGTTGTAGCAGTGAAAGCTAATATGTGCCTTTGGTCAGTGCCATTCAATGGCTACTGAAATATTCTGTTTTATGTTGTAATTGGCTCCCAGCTGCAGCTGACAAGAGTGGGATTATTAAGAATATTAGTACAGTGAGGTTGGGCGCTTGGGCAGTGTAAATGTTTGTTCAGTGTACGAACAGAAATGAGCCCTATTGCAGTGTTCTATATATTATCAGTTTAGAATTAGCTAAACAAACTTCTGGTAAAACTGGAGTATATCCTAAACCAAAAATTCAAAGAAGTGGGCTAGAATACCAGTAATCTAGTTTGTTAACCTATTTAAATGTGGTTTCTACCGTATGACTGGATATATGTAACTGCAAAACATTCTTGTTGGTGACCTATTAACTGCCATGGATTATGGATGTTACTTTGCAACCACAGTGTTTGTCAAAACTGAAACATGACAATGTTTCAATTAAAACTGAATGAGTGTTTTTTATTTGAATGTAGATGAGTTTTGTAGTTACAGAGGAATGTTAAATGGCACTTTGAGTCTTGATAAGAATGCCCCCATATTTGTATGTTTTAATGTAAAACAAAAAGTTAGGCAATGCGTTGGAGTCGTACACTGTCTCCAGTCAATGCGCCTGGGTTAAATCCTAACCTTCACAGCAGCTAATCAGGCTCTACAAGCAAACACGTTGACTGTACCACTTTAGATTGAGAGCCGAGAAGAAAACTTGTGGACCAATACCAATTAGGTTTACTAGTTTGATTATGTCTGTAATTATTCACTTCCCCTTCTTGCTGCTTAATTTCTGACAGTGTCATCTACCCTCCCGCAAGGGTTCACTATT